>APFE030113815.1:0-55842 GCA_000404065.3 Pinus taeda | reverse complement strand
GTTGTTGTGGGGCTAACTCAAATTCCAGCAAAGACAATTGTCATGGACATTGTTGTGGCCGACATTCCACCTAAGTTTTGGATGTTGCTTTCAAGATCGTGGGTAGCAAAGATCAAAGGTACGATGCAAATGGACCTTACCTATGCTACAATCCCTATTTTTGGGGAGAAAAGAAGGTTGCATCGGGAGACTAGAATGGCTTATATGGTAAGCAGCAAAGACAAACCTCAAAACTTTCCTATTTATTCAATTGACACTGGTCTCAAATCAGCCATTCTTTTCAATGAGTCAGTTGGAGAGGAATCAGAGGAAAAGCTTTCAGGTAACCAGTGCCAAGGAGATCAGCAAAAAGATGAAAAAGAGACAATAGGTTGGTGGTCATTGTACTTTGATGGATCAATAGAAAGAGAAGGGGCAGGAGCTGGGATTTGGATCACAAGTCCTAATAATGAAAGTAAGTTTCTCTCCTACAAAATTAATTTTGATTGCACTAATAATATGGCCGAGTACGAATCTCTGATTTTGGGCTTAGAAGCTTTGTTAAAGTTGAAGGCTAGAAACATTGTTGTTTGTGGAGATTCTGAATTGGTAATTAAACAAGTGGAAGGTGCTTATCAAACCAAGGATGTAAGGATGAGGGCATATAGAAACTTAGTGTTGGATATGTTGGAAAAGTTTCAGGCTTATTCTTTTAGTATCAAAACCAGAGATCAAAACTTTATTGCATATTCTCTTGCTGTTTCTTCCAGTCTTTTTATTATTCCTACACACTCTTCTGAAAAGTATGAGGTGGAGGTTCGTCATCGACTTACTATACCAGATAACATCATAAATTGGCAAGTCTTTAAGGATGACCAGCAGGTAAAGAATTTCATTGAGTTGAAGGAAGAGTTTGAAAGCACTCAAATCGATCAACAAAATGTGTTTATGGAGACAAAGGAAAAGTCTGAAGTCTTGCAGTTAAAAAATAACCTCATATCTAAGGGTCTCATCCCTCTTGAGAAATTGTTTGATCAAAATGATGTGTTCAAGGTTCCAAGATTGCAGATTGATGAAGAGGAGGTAGAGAGCTATAATTTAGGAAATTCTGTTGTACCAAGGATGGTTAAGATTTCGAAATTCCTTTCAGCTGATATGAAGGATAAATACATTGAGATGATGAAAAGGTTTATTGATGTGTTCGCATGGAGCTATGCTGATTTAAAAAAATATGATTCTTCTATTATCCAACATACCATTCCTATTAAGGAGAATGAGAAGCCTTTCAAGTAGAAGTTACGAAGAATTAATCCTCTCCTTATGCCATTGATTGAAAAGGAAGTCAAGAAACTCTTTGATGCCAAAATCATTGTTCCAATCAGATTCTCAAATTGGATGGATAATTTGGTGCCAGTTAGAAAGAAGAATGGAGAGATCAGGATTTGTATAGACTTCAGAAATTTGAATAAAGCTTAATTGAAAGATAACTATCCTCTTCCTAAAATGGATTTAATTTTGCAAAACATTGTTGGCTCACAAAGGATGTCTATGCTTGATGGTTTCTTAGGGTATAATCAGATTCTTGTTCATCCAGATGATCAAGAGAAGACAACCTTCACAACGCCATGGGGAACTTTCATGTACGCCAAGATGCCCTTTGATCTCATGAATGCAAGGGCCACTTTCCAGAGAGCAATGGATATTGCTTTTGCTGAAGAAACGGATAAATCAGTGGTGGTATATCTTGATGATATCACATTTTTTTCAAAGAGAGAGGAAGACCATTTGAAACACCTTGAAATAATCTTGATGAAAGGTAGAAGGTTTGGTATTTCTCTTAATCCCACTAAAAGCATTTTTGCTCTAACATCAGGCAAACTTCTTGGTCATATCATCTCTGAGGAAGGAATTAGGATTGATCCTAATAGAGTTATTGCAATTCAAAAGTTAGATTTTCCAAGAAGTAGGAAAGAGATCCAATCTTTTCTTGGAAAAGTTAACTTTGTTAAACACTTCATTCCTAACTTTGCTGAGGTTGTCAAGAATATAACAAAGATGTTGAAGAAGGGAGTGGATTTTAAATGGACAGTTGAAGCAAACAAATCTTTTGAGGAGATCAAGAAGGCACTCACACAAGCACCAGTACTTATCAACCCAGATTTTACCAAGGAATTTCTAATTTTTACATTTGCTTCTGAGGATACAATTGTTGGAGTTTTGCTACAAAAGGGAAATCAAGGTACTGAACAACCTATTTCTTTCTTTAGTAATACATTAGCAAATTATGAACTGAAGTACAACATCCTAGAGAAACAAGCTTACGCTTTGGTGAAAGCTATAAAGGATTTCAGAATCTATGTTTTACATTCTCACATTGTTGCTTATGTTCCAAATGCTGTTATAAAGGATATCCTAACACAGGCTGATCCAGATGGAAAAAGGGGCAAGTGGATAGCAAAATTGTTAGGGTATGACATTGACATCAAACCCACCAAATTGGTTAAGGGTCAAGGCTTAGCCAAGCTGCTAACACAGTCAAATTTGGACTGTCTTGACATTAACTTGAGTACAAAGATCTCAGAAATCTTTGAAAAAGAGGATGAGTTGGTCCAAATAAATGAAAAATTCTTGGTTTCAGAATGGTATAAGGATGTAGAATTTGTTCTACAACATAATAAAGCACCTGCTAATCTTTCAAAGTCCAAAGCTCAGTTTGTCAAGCTGAAATATTTAAGATATTTTGTGTATCATCAAAATTTGTTTTGGAAAGATGTAGGAGGGATTTTACTAAATTGTCTACTTGAAGAAGAAGTTGATAAAGTAATCGATGAATTTCATAAAGGAGATTGTGGAGGACATCACTATTGGAAAGCTACTACAAACAAGGTCTTAAGGGCTAGATATTTTTGGCCAACCATGTTCAGAGACATCTATAAAAAGGTAGCTACATGTCATGAATGTCAAATATTTGAAGGAAAGAGGAAGCTTGTACCTTTGCCTTTAGTTCCTATATATGTTGAAGCACCCTTCCAGCAATGGGGATTGGATTTTATAGGAGAAATTCATCCTCCTTCATCAGGTCAGCATCGCTGGATTCTTACAGCCACTGATTACTTTACCAAATGGATTGAAGTGGTTCCAACAAGGCAAGCAAATGATTCAGTGATTATTTCTTTCCTAGAAAATAATATCTTATCTAGATTTGGTTTCCCAATGAAGATTATAACTAACAATGCTCAAGCTTTTAAGTCCAAGAAAATGATCCACTTTTGTCACCAATATCACATTACTCTTGGGCATTCTACTGTTTATTATCCGCAAGGAAATGGCCTTGCTGAATCATCAAACAAAAGCATTGTAAGGATCATTAAGAAGCTATTACAGGAAAACAAGAAAGCTTGGCATTTGAAATTGAAGTATGCTTTGTGGGCTGATAGGATTTGTACGAAGAGATCCATTGGAACATCGCCATATGAGTTAGTATACGGTGCTGAAGCCATATTTCCAACATCACTTGGAGTACCTGTAATGAAGCTAATTCAAGGATTAGAGGAAGAAACAAACGTTGTACAAAGAAGAATCAATCAGCTGATAGCCTTACAAGAGAAAAGAAATGAAGCATCTGATAGTCATCAACAAAGTCAGAACAGAATCAAGAGAACATTTGATAAAAAGATCAAGGAAGTTACTTTTCAGATCCATGACAAAGTGCTGAAATGGGAAGCCAGAATTGAAGAGAAAGGTAAGCACGGTAAATTTGAGAATTTGTGGAAAGGCCCATACCAAATCACCACTTTTCATGGAAACAACACTTACATTTTGCAAGAAATTGATGGAGAATCATATGCTGGAGGACCTGTTAATGGCAGGTTCCTAAAGCATTATCATTCATTGAAATACTATCAGTTTCCCACAACATTGTATATAACCATTTTTGTCAGTATTTCTTTTTGTTGCAAATAATGACAAGTTGAAACAGAAGGCTTAAGCCCAAGGTGAAGGCCCAAGAAGCCAGAAAGGGTTGCTTGTCAAGCAAATCTATGTTTGTCATAAAATGGATAAAGCATTAGACCTGCGAGTTCTTAGTGTACTACAGGAGCACACTATCCCAAGTGGAGCCACTGTTATCACTCAAGAAGCAATTACCAAATTGTTCACACCTGTTTGTTTGTGAAGGTTAGGTGTTAGTACAAGTTCAAT
Source organism: Pinus taeda (assembly GCA_000404065.3). Classification (NCBI taxonomy): domain Eukaryota; kingdom Viridiplantae; phylum Streptophyta; class Pinopsida; order Pinales; family Pinaceae; genus Pinus; species Pinus taeda. The sequence continues at coordinate 51,663 of APFE030113815.1, read as the reverse complement.
TTTTCCATGTTCAATGTAGTGTCTAGGTCTTTAGAATCTTTGTGGCATTGTTACATAAAGGTAAATAATTAGTTCTCATTCATCATTGGTCCCATAAGCAACATAAATTCTTTGTATCAAGTTTGTTTTAAGGTCCTGATGTGTTATAAAGTAGTTTAGGTGTTTTCGTAGCGCGGAAACAAGTCTAGGCATTTTCGTAGTGCAAAACCCAGATTTTACACTGGCTGCGCTACGAAATTGGAGATTTGTGCAATCCGTAGCATATATTTCCTAGCTGTCATATCTATCACATCCAGTTATGGTTGCATCATCCACTGTCAGCTTATACAATTCGCCTATCATGTCCAACCACTTATCTTCATCATTAGAGTTGTTAGGTACACTGGTACGCTCGGATTGCAAGTTTCAAGAAGATCCAGGTATTCACAGTCATGATTATGATTGTATTTATTGCATGAGGAATAATCAACAAATGTTAAATTTGAATTCCTCAAACATCATGCGAGGTATTATTCAAGAGAGGTAGTGATCAAAGGCTGAGACAGCGCCAGTCTATCAAGTTTTCATTACACTGAAGTCTCATGGAAGGATCGACAAAAAAGAAAGAGCACAAGTCAGGTAAATGTTTGAGGAGCGAGCCTGAAGGTCTGGACATCATCTTGAAGAACAGGGAAGTGGAACGTGCATTCAAGCAGGTTGGATGTTGGAATTTCTGCGAAAAACTCCAGGGAGGTCATGCACAAATCACCAGAGAGTTTGCCTTGAATTTCATAGGACTGAATTCAAAAGTTGGTGTGCTTGAATTGCAAATTTCACCAGAGGTAATCTCCACAGTCACTGATATTCTGAGAGGACAAGAAAAATGGTTTAAAAATTTTAAATTTGATATGACCCCCTGCAAAGAATTTTTGAAGCCGAAGCTCATTAACTCAAATTTAAACAAGTCTGTGCCCAGAAATTATGTCAAGGACTCATATGCCAATTTGATTACCTGCATATAGAGGTACCTAACCTATGAAGGGAGATATAATAAGGTGTATTCAAATCATTTCAAGCTTCTGCTGCATTTCACAGGAAAGACATCTATTGGTTTACCTTTCTATTTATTTCGTAGCTTGAGCAAAATGTGTGACAAAGTGCATCTAAGGAAAGAAGCCTGTGAGACCTCATTGTTTCACCACGGCTTAGTTAAGTTGAGTGTTCTGCATGAACTCCAGAGAGTAGGTAGGGATTGGCCCACTTTCATGTTTATGTCTAGTTTTAAAAATGAAACTAATCTTAGCCCACAAGTTGTGAAAGCTTCTTCACCAACAACTGATCATCGTACAGAAACGGGATCCAAGAGATTCACAAAATTGAAAGCTAGGAAACAAGTAAGGGAGCTTGCCATATCGCTATTCAAGACACAATCCAATAGTCCCTGAAAGAGAAAACTCTGATCAAAGAAGGTAGAAGTGAAGCATCTATAGGAGAAGTAATCCAGAGAAGAATGACCAGGAGTCAAATAGCTAAGGAAAAAGGCAAGAAGGTGGTTGTTGAGGAAAGCCTTGTTTCAAAGGGAAGCTTGAATGACTTACTGCAAGCCATTGACATTGAAGAATCTCCCTTGGTTCAAGCATATTTGATAGAATCAAGTAAAGACAAAACTAAAAGAGTCAAAGCCTCGAAAAATCTCAAGTTTGATGACCAGGTTGCTTAATTTGTCTTTAATCCAAGAAGACCTATGACGAGGAATTTCAAACAGATGTAGGAGATGCTGACAGAAGCAGGTGGAACAGAGAAGATTGTAAAAGCTCATGACAGACCCTTGCCTTCATGAGAAACATCATCACGATTGCATAGAGAAGATAGAGGAAAGGCAATCATCTTGCCAGAAGGAAATAGTGTTGAATAATTGAAAAATAAATTAAGGTTAGAAAATCTTGGAATTGCTAAATTGAAGAAAGCCTCTAGGAAGCATGCAATCAAGGAGGCTCATTTTGACAAAATGCAAGCTTTGTGGGAAGATAAAACATTCCAAATACCTGAGGTGGTCGACTGTAATACACAATATTATACCTGCGCAATCCCTGCACTAAAGGAGGTAGCATTCATCAGAAGGGTTGATACAAAACTAAGAGCTGGGATTAGAGTCATGAAAAGGAAAATTGAAGATTTGAGGATGCACCTGAGTCAGCGGGAAATATCTCCTTAAGAAAAACCACACAGCAAGTAAGGTTATATTCAAAATTTTGATGATTTACCTTGTTATAGTTTCTTGAAGGATGATACATCTCTACTCAGTTTTGATAGCTTGAGGGTAGTTGAAAGGGATATGTCTAGATAAAAGAGGCTTAAGTCAGTCAGATTTTGGTATCAAACTGTGTTTTGTGATTACACAGCAGTTTCGTAGTGCGCTACCAAACTGCTGAAACCACATAATCGAACCCAGTTTACCAATTTTGAATAATCAAGGGGAAATTTTTTGAAAAGGAAGTGTCAAAAAGGGTCATTACAATGTGCAAGCAACAGGCAAAGGTAAAACAAGTGGAGGAAAAGAAATATGAACTATAAAGTTTTGTCATACAAATATTTGCTAGTTTTCTCCACAACATTTCAAACAGTTTTGAAGAAGTTTTGTCTCCATACGAATATATGGAAAAGGTCTACAACACATCAAGAACGTGACACTACACCCTTGTGTGATCAAAGAAGACATCATGGTTAATTAATCTCAAACATCCTTGAGGAAACCAAACACAGGAAAACAAGGGCAGTTTCCTACTTTGCAGGAGCAGTAAAAGAGATAACATATTAAGGGCCAGCAAGGAACTTTAAACATCCATCAAAGTTAAAATGAAGGGAACCAATTGTCAAAGAACGAGTCTTTATTGTAATTAATGTTATTATCAACATGGTATGGAGTTAGACTCCTAATTGTATTAGGTTCCTAAAATGTCTGGCTAGCAGTTTGTTGCATTTAATAATTAGTTAGATTTTGAATAGGTGTCATAGCAAGGAGAATTCGAGTTCCCCTCATGCTGGAGGAGGTATCTCAGAGCTCTATATATAGCAGAAGAGTTGATGTACAAAGGGTTGGAAATTTATTGAAAAAAAGCTCTGATATTTGGCTTTATGTAAAAACTATATTTTAGTAATACAAGACTTGGCTTTACTTCTCAGGCATCAGAAGGAATTTATTGTTCAGAATGTTGTGTATTATCCTCTCCTCAGTATTTGCAGTGATATAGATGTGTGATTACTTAGAAATCACTGGTTGTGCTCTAATTTCCTTCACATATTTATAAATTGTGTTGTCCTATATGTTTCTGGTGTATTCTGAATGGTTGAATTCTAAATGTCCTGACTTCTATGTAAGGTTGATATCATTGTTAGGCTGAAACTATTTTGACTCCATAAGCCCAATGGATAATCTATAATTGTGTTTCCAGCACTCTCATTTTTCTATCTTTGTTTTACAAGAGTTATCCGTCTTAATCTTAATAAAAAATCATTAATCCTTTGAGAGAGCCCTCTCAGGTTGGGGAGGCTAAGCCTCAGCCTAAGGTAGGTTTGAAATAGTTACTTAAGGTCTTCCTGGTCAGCAGCGTTCCAGGGTCAGATTTTAAGATAACACTATGAATGTCAAATTCCTTTAGAACCTAGACTTTATAATTATTGATTTTATGCTTATGAATGAAATAGCTAAAATACAAAAAAATAGAGAACAAAAATAAAATAGCGCACCAACCACAATAAACAAAAATATTATCTCTAGGAAACTCTTATGAGAGAAAAACCTACTAGAAGGTGAAGTTGCTCTACTCTCTTTCGTACAATATAGAAACAATGCAAGTACAAAGGAGAAGGAGCTCTCTATGGAGTTGCTTGAGACTTGTGGATTGTTAGATTGTTACAAAACACTAAACCCCTATGTTATGCTCTCTAACTCCAATTCCTTGTTGCTTTTCTCTACTATGGAACAAGATTCAAGTGCATAGAATGGAATCTCTTCTCCTCCTAGTGCCATAATTTTAACATAAACCAATAGCCAACTAGGGATAAAGTTTGACTCAGTCAACTCTCAACTAGAGTTACAAATTTGAACCTTCTAGAGTCTTCTTCATAGTCCACACATGGATAGAACCTTTTACATTAGTAATTGAGGCTGATGTAGCATCCTATTGAACCATGGTCGTCAATCATGATTGGTTAAATTACAATAAGCATAATGTTTTCATCTAAACTCTAATTGACATGATTTCTGCATCATTGGAAAGGTCTCAAAGTGTAGAATGGTTATGAGGTCCTACAATTTAGTAATAGAGTTTTAACCCCAAAAGAAATTGTGTAATGCCTAAACATGGCCTTGGTAAAAATTACTCTATTAGCTAATTTCTCCAATTTTTGGACTATAAAGCATCAACATGGATGAAAAATAATATAATAATCCAATCTAGATCATATCTACCTATTTTGGGAGGGTTTTGGTCCCAAAACATTTTTAGTAGATGAGGTGAGGATATTTTTCCTCTGCCTTCTCCTTAGATTACCATTTTAATTTTATTGGAAGTTTCCTTTTCAATCCAATATATCAATGGTCATGCTACCCGTATCTTATAGTTATAGACCTCTTATGAAAAATTGTGTCCACTTGTAATTTTTCTTAAGAATCTAGTGCTACATCCTTTATGGAAGGTAGTACCTACTCGTCCCTATAATCCAACGCAGAAATCACAAATAGTTTGGGATTCTGATCTACATTCACCACTAGGAAATTCACATGCATGAGGGTAGACTATGTCTATACAAAATAATCTCCCACCTTTTATAGTATCTAAAGAAGACCATATTGTAGAGTCTTAATATTCTTACCTAGACCTTGTAGTCTTTCCTTGTTCAATTTCTAATCAATTTCATTATTTAAATATTCGACATTAAATTATCAACCAAGATATTCATAAAATTTGAGATACTACGCTATATCTGCAAAGGTAAAATTATTGATGGGTGCCTACTTTGTTTCCACAAGAAGAAAAAAAATCAAAACTAAAGTCAAAGCCATAAGGAACTCATTCTTTGGACAATAATCTAAGGAAGGTAATTATCAAGCCCAAAAGATAATATTTCACACAACTTGATTTGAGTGTTCCTATCTCATTATAAACAACTCTTAAAGCCCCATATTCAGAAGTTCACTATGATGGAAAGGAATTAGGATATAGATCCTAAGATATTTCTTGCTAGTTGGGGCATCAACATAAATTCCTTTCACAAGTTTCACTTCTTGCTCTAACAAAATAGGGCACTCATGCAATAGGGAGAAGTTGCAATTCGATATCAACCCTTTAGGTAGCTGTCTCTTTTAAAAAAATGAACAATGTAAGGAACATGAAAACAAAATATTCTTAGAACATATTGATGTTGTTTAGGTTGCCTGCAAGGCCTCTGTTTTTCATGACAAAGGTTTGTCACACTAGTTGAACCAAATGTTTAGACAACCGAGAGGGTTACAATGCATGACATTTCCCTTCAATGCAAATCTTTCACACTTTTCTATACAATATCAAGTAGAGGTAAAATAAAACAAAATAAAAGTGATAACAATATTGTGCAAAAGATCAAACCATTTAATATCCATGCATGGGAGAGGTAGGCTAATGGTATAGTTATAGATCTTATAATTACAAGCTAGTTATGGGCATCACTACTTTGTTTACATAGGTAAAGAGTCAATATGACATACTTGCAAATGCCAAACATGTCAATATGAAAACACATGGTATTATGACAATATAAAAACGTGATTTTGAGCATATAGACATAAGTTTTCAAATTACCAACTTGAACAAACAAAACATAGTAGGAATTACCAAGTGTTACCTTGTATTGCTCTATGTACATAATTTATAATAAAGTAGACGTGGTTAGGTTGGGGGCCCTCCCAACCAGCTACCACTTGCAAAGAGAATCTCACACCACACATAGAGTTATAAAATGAGCATACTCAAAGATGGGACTAATCAACACTGCACTAAATTCATTGCTTCATAAGTTACATATCAAATTATAGTTGCATGCAAACCCAATGATACAAATTTTACAAATTAAGGTTTTACAAAATGATGCCTCCTCCTTTTTCTGATGCACATATGGTACAAATATAAATTTTACACATGAAAAGAATAACCGAGAATATCTATAGAATCCCCTGTCTCACACATGGAGTAATTTTATAAATCACAGTAAAAATTAGGAATAGGAAATTCAAATGCATTCCCATCCATTCTTGGATTAAATCTGACTAGTTAAAATATAACTAGTTTTCTATATGCATATTTGGGTGAATTTGTTTATGCAGGTTCGATCATTTTGTGTACATCTCAAATTTTGGGTTTGGTCAAATGGAAATTTGATTTGTATCCAAAACACTCCATAACAACCCTCATCCAACTCTGATGAACATCGGAGCATGTTAAGGATACTGGGAGAAAAAAGCATGACGCCATTTCTTCCTTGGATATGTGTAACCATCTCAAACATGGAGCTTAGTTACCTGAACCCATGATAGTTATATTATTTGCATAAAAACTCCATTCATGTCATAAAATATTAATTAAGCCTTCTAACATGCCAAAACATTGGAATAAATGAGAAATATCAATTATTTACCTTGTGAAATTTTCCTTGTAATGACATGAGGAAGTGATCTGAAATGGGGGTTTGATAACTTGTTAAGCTTACAAGAACCTCCCACTTAGTTAAACAAATAAATGATCTAGCTTATATATGACATTTGCGGAATTAAATACTTGAAACAGGTGTGTGTTTTCTTTTAATTGTTTAAGTGCTTTACGTCCATTTGTTTTTGTTGATGTTAAACACATATAACAGGCATATAATGTAGCAAATAAACATCAACACATAACAACAAATTTAATCTAGGAGTTCACTTAAATATCATGGGCTACGTCTCTTTGAGCTTTTGTCACCTTACCTTGGCTCTTCAGGATTATGGCAAAGTTTCTTTTACAAGTTCCACACTTAACCCAAAGGTTACTAAACTGAACCAATGGGCTTAGAATACCATCTATATCCCTGTCATGGTTTTCATTACTCTGTAAACATATCTAAGCTCCCTTAGACTTGATTCCTTCAATCAATGCTTCGACCTACCCTAAGCTTCTTGATGGAACTAACTCCTTCATAATTCTCCAACTATCACTGAAACCTCACCTACTGTCTCCAGCACATATCAAACACTGAATATAGACTGATCATTTGCTCAAAATGAGCACTGCATCCCCAAACTAGGCCTTCCTCCACAATTGGCACTGGGTTTCCTTAAACATCCCTGTAGCATCTCGGCCTTTAGAAGTCCTCAAATGGCTTTGCAAATCCCTGCAATGGATTCTGAATGCTTATTACAGTAAAAAATGATTGCTGGTTCGTTGAGATCGAGTACTTGTAGCTCCTACAACTGCCTCCAACTCCTGGTGGCCCTGAGCTCCAAAATCTCCCTGGATGAAAATATCTATGAAGATGACTTCCTCAGCTTCTCTGGACTATTCCATTGTCTTCATAAGGCTCCAATTAGCCTAGCTAGCCTCTTGTTTCACTCCCTATGGTCGAAAACTGCTCCTGGAGTGCATTTAGTCAATATCCCCTAGGGATACTCCACCAAGTTTGGTGAACTACACCTAACTCTAGCTAAACTTAGCATTCCACCTAAATTTCTCTACTCTGCCAGGATGAACATCGAAAGTAGTCGTTACCATAACTATTGGGCGTGCATATGTTGGCGTTATAACCCCAACAGTTAGGCTAATTTGGTGGTCATATTAACTTCAACTACATATACATTGTTTGCAATCAGCGGTTACGTTGCGAGACATGTGAACAATTTCATGGGGCTGTTGGTGGGTAAGACCGTTGGTGGTCCTAACCCTGAAACCTCATCCTATTATAACATAAATATGCACCGAGACCTTAACATGTTAAGAAACATGTCTGGCAGAGTTAGTACAGCGTTGTCCTATCTTGCCAGAGGTCATGGGCTCGATTCTATCAGACCCCAACAAATTATGCATAACCATTGTAGGGCCACGTTGTAGCCTCTGGACTTTCCACATGTCGGCACCTGATACCACTTTGCTGCAACAAAGATGCATCTTTACACAATTTGCACGTGGACCTGTGGGTTATGGGCCCATGTATACATTAGAAGCGCTTCAAATAGTGGAATCTCCACCATCGATCTATCCCACTCGTTCCAATGGATATCACGTCGTCTGCTCACCAACTAACCCAAACGATCTCCATCATCGATGTGACCGGTCCAATCGAATGATTGTCACTCAATCTCACGCAGATTCTTTCATGACTGATATCAGGTTGAGAGTGCATGAGAAAAGTAGTTTTCGTGTGCTGTGTGTCAACTGCTAAGGTTAATCACATGAAGTCATAGAATACTATTTACAGCTTTTTTTCCACGCGAGATACCATTTCCCACTTTCTGAATACTACCCACATGTTCAATATGGAACTTAAAGAAAGATGTTTAAGGAAAGGTTTAGCACTTACCCAAAAGGGAATATTCCAAAGAATATTCCCTGGAATATAACCTTTTTCAATATTTTCAAAAGCCAAATTAATCTTGCTCAAATGTCCAAAAATTGTAATTTACTAGAATTTTCAAATTGCGATAACTCCTTCATACGGTATTGGTTTTTTGAACTGTTCACGATGCCAGAATTAGGAAGACAAGATCCATCCACTTACTCAGGTTTGACACTCTTTCAAAAAATTTGAAATTTTGAGCTATCATTTAGGTCATGGATCAATATCTAATCACTCCTCCCTATTAGGAATCTTTTGGACCCCAAAAGACTAATATACTAATCAATACAGTAGATGAGAGTACATCACCCTCTTCTTTCAGCCTCCATACACATGCCTTGCATGGCTATTGCATTTGAACCAAAACTTGAAGGTAATCGACACTTCCCTTCCTAGATGCGCTTGTCCTCCTGTTAAGAACTGTCTTCCTTGAACTCAATCAGAATTTATGTTGAGAAGTTTATAGAAGGTAGTTGAACAACGCTTCCTTGATCATCGAGCTCAAACAAACGTGAGATTACATCATAAATATATGCATACTTAACTGAAATTTTCATATATACCAATGAAAGTATATTTTACTGTGTCAAGAAGTCAAACCACTTCTTACCAAGCCACTTCTATGGCGACTTTTGCTGCTACAAATCTTCTTCTGACATCTTGTCAAAAACAACATAATGCAAGAAACAACTTGATGACATAAATTCACAATATGTGAATCATCATCACGTCTCTTTCATCTTGTGTACAAATGTTTGACTAAATCACAAGCCGACAAAAACATACTTTTTTCAAACAACTGACTCTCCAAGTCAAGCTTGTACAAAAAGAACTTAACGATTCTTTTTCAAAGTAGAAAGAATTCCACCTCTTTTGAAACACTTTAGCATTATCTCATTTTTCAATCTTGGAGACAAAATCAACTTTTCCTAGTCGATATGACATTGCATGCGTGTTTAAACAAAGCTATTGACCATCAAGTCAATTACACATACATGTTCAAATACAATGAAATCATTCCTTTGTTCATACATACCATTCTCATGTATGCATTCCATTCTTCAACTTTCTCTCAAGAACAATCATCCATGCAAGATCGTCAATAATATGTAAATGTACTTATAAAGCTGAAATGAACATAATTTTTCTGTAATAAAGTGAGTCTCATACTCAACTTTTTCATTCACCTTTTTGGTAAAACCTTGCAACTTGCATTCCATTGGCAAAGAAATGTATCAAATCGAAAGACATGCAACTTTAATTGGATAATAAATCTAACCATTTCTTACCAATCCAAATTAAAAGTGCTTCCTTTAACTGCACATCGACATCAACATGTGAATCATCCTGAAACACATCAATTATGGAAACTTCCTTTCCATTCTTGCCATTTCCTTTTCCCACCTTCTTCAAATTTTGTGGAAGCATTGTTGGATTCAAAATCCAACACTTTTCAGTAATATGTCCTTGCTTATGGCAATAAGTGCAACACATGTTCATCCTCTTTACATCATAATTTTCCTTGTCCAATGAACCTTTGGCCTCTTGCCTCCTTTTCTTCAAAAGTTTCTTGTATGTGGCCATTTTCTTCCAACATCTAGAAACACTAAGGTTAACCAAACCACAAAAGGAACATGCAATTTTTTTCCAATGCTTATGTGGAAATTTACCATGCTTAACATAATCAAAATAAATGTGATTGAAATCAGATTTATACCTTTCCCTTTCACCTTTCTTATCTTCATGAGAAGGTGAATCGAATGAAGAAGTGTCTCCCTTCAGAACTCCATCAATCTCTTCAATGATTTTAGAGCTTTCTCAACTCCCTTGTTCGAGTGCATGCTTATGAACACCTTCTTCTTGCAAAGCATCTTTCAAACAATTTCATTCCCCATGAATACAATCTTTACAAACTTGAGGTAGAGAACCTAAAATGAAACTCCTTCTAGGAACTGTTTTAATTGCCTTCGTGGTTGCCATGGAAATTTCTCCATAAGATTGTCCATAGCCAAGACCCAAATATTTAGGCCTTTCCTCAACCATTATTGGCTCAACAATGCCTTGTGCATGTTTTCCCAATCCTTTTCCTTCATAGCCCCTTTTTGACATCAACTTGGACCCTATGCCTCTTGTATGTTTTTCAAAAGAACCAACATAAACATTCTTAGAAGAAATTGAAGACAAACTAGAATTGTTTACCTCTTTTTCAAACTGATGCTTGACTAAGGCTTCTTTGGAAACAAGGAGCTGTGTCTCCAACTCATGTATCCTTTCTAGGTTCATATTTGTGATATGAATTTGGGTCTCCATTTCCTGCAATTTGTCAAAAAGAAACTGTTTCTCTTCCTTCATGGAATTCAATTGCTCTCAAAGTTTGGTGCTCTTCTTTTCATCTTCATACATTTGTTTCACCATATCCATCATGATGAACAAGTCTCGCTTCATGTCTTCATCAAAGAATATTGTAAAGGAGGAGGATTTTGAAAACTCACTTGTAGAAGTTGTCATTATCAAAATGAACAAAATAACTTCAACAAAATTCACAAAGCTTTCAAAATCTATTGACAAAACTTCTGAACTAAATGGCTGTAGAGTCAAACTCTTATTCAAGAAACCTTTTGCAAACAAACCATCTTGTGCTTCAAGGGTTTCCTTGAGGTCCTTTGGGTAAGGAGAGTGCCTTCAGCCCTTCTTCCTTCTTGTCCTTTCCTAGACTTAGTTATCAGTAGCTTTCCCTTCACCTTTGTAAATTCAAATAGCAGTCAGTTTACAAACAATCAAACAGTCAAATTCTTTGTACTGTTTAAACACCTTTCAAGTTAAAAAAGAAACATATTGCTCTATCAATCAATCAACTTGCTCTGATACCACCTGATCTGAAATGGGGGTTTGATAACTTGTTATGCTTACAAGAACCTCCCACTCAGTTAAACAAATAAATGATCTAGCTTATATGTGACATTTGCGGAATTAAATACTTGAAACAGGTGTGTGTTTTCATTTAATTTTTAAAGTTCTTGAAGTCCACTTTTTTTGATGATATTAAACACATATAACATCCATATAATACAGCAAATAAACATCAACACATAACAACAAATTTAATCTAGGAGTTCACCCGAATATCATGGGCTACGTCTCCTTGAGCTTTTCTCATCTTGACTTGGCTCTTTGGGATTATGGAAAAGTTTCTTTTACAAGTTTCACACTTAACTCCAAAGGTTACTGAACTGAACCAATGGCCTTATAATACCATCTATATCCTTTTCATGCTGTCATCGCTCTACAAATAGATCTAAGCTCCCTTAGACTTGATTCCTTCAATCAGTGCTCTGAGCTTCCCTGAGCTTCTTAATGGCACTAACTCCTTCAGAATTCTCCAACTGTCAATGAAACCTCATATACTATCTCCAACACATATTAGACACTAAAAATAGACTGATAATTTGCTCAAGATGAGCATTGCATCCCAAAACTAGGCCTTCCTCCACGGTTGGCATTGGACTGCCTTAAAATTCCCTGTAGCATCTCGGCCTTTAGTAGTCTTCAAATGGCTCTGCAAAACCCTGCAATATATTCATAATGCTCATTACAGTCAGAAATGACTATTGGCTTGCTGAGAATGAGTACTGGTAGCTCCTACAACTACCTCCAACTCCTCGTGGCCCTGAGCTCCAAAATCTCCCTGGATGAAAGTCTCTATGAATGTGACTTCCTCAGGGTCTCTACACTATTCCATTGTCTTTAGAAGGCTCCAATTAGCCTATCTGTCCTCTTGTTTCACTCCCTCTGGTCGAAAACGGCTCCTAGAGTGCATTTAGTCAATATCCCCTAGGGCTACTCCACCAAATTTGGTGAACTGCACCTAACTCCAGTTAAAATTAGCATTCTGCCTAAATTTCTCCACTCTGCCAGGCTGACCGTCGAAGGTAGCAGCTATCATAATTGTTGGGTACGCATATGCTGGCAGTATAAGCCCAACGGTTAGGCTAATCTAGCAATCATATTAACTTCAACCGCATATACATTGTTTGTAACTGGCGGTTACGTTGCACGACATGTGAACAAATTCATGGGGCCACTGGTGGGCAAGACCGCTAGTGGGCCTAACCCTGAAACCTCAACTTGTTATAACAGAAATATGCATCGAGACCTTAACATGTTAAGAAACACATCGGGCGGACTTGCTAGAGCATTGTCCTGTCTTTCCGGAGGTCATGGGTTCGATTCTGTCGAACCCCAACAAAGTTTGCGTAACTATTCTAGGGCCACGTGGCAGCCTCCGGGCTTGCCATGTGTTGGCACCTGATACCACTTTGATGCAGCAAAGCTGCACCTTTACACAATTTGTGCATGGACCTGTGGGTTATGGGCCCACATATACATTAGAATCATTTCAAATACAAGAATATCCACCGTCGATCTATTCTGGTTGATCCAACGGATATCGTGTCATCCGCTCACCAACTAAGCCAAATGATCTTCACCATTGATGTGACCCGTCCAATCGAACGTCTGTCGCACAATATCGCGCGGATTCTTGCACGACCGATATCAGGTCGAGAGCACATGAGAAAAGTAGTTTTCCTATGCTACCTGTCGACCGCTAAGGTTAATCGCGTGAAATCGTAGAATACCATTTACAACTTTTTGTCCATGTGAGATACCATTTCCCACCTTCCAAATACTACCCACATGCTCAATATGAAACTTAAAGAAAGACATTTAAGGAAAGGTTTAGTGCTTACCCCAAAAGGGAATATTCCTTGGAATATAATTTTTTTTAATATTTTCAAAAACCAAATTAATCTTGGTCAAATTCTAAAAATTGCAGTTTATTGGACTTTTCAAATTGTGATAACTCCTTCATACGGCATCGATTTTTCAAACCGTTCATGGTGCTAGAGTCAGGAAGATGAGATCTATCCGGTTGCTCAGGTTTGACACTCTTTCGGACAATTTGAAATTTTGAGCTATCATTTAGGTGATGGATCAATATCTGACCAAGAAGGGACATTACTAGGTCAGAAATGGGCATTTGTTATGTTAGTAAAAGATCACATCAATTATGAGCCTTTACATCTACCATATGCTTAAGTTGTTGTATGTCCTCATGAAACAAAGCATAGGAAAATTTAGTAGGATCCTAATCAATACTCATTATAGATGATCAAAACACAAACCTGAATAAACTTTTCATAATCAATTAATATAATGGCTTCGAGTGGAAATGTTTACATTGGCCCTATTCTTCTTCTTTCAACCTTGATATTCTTCTATAACTCCCTGTTATGGATAACCAAATAGTTATTCTTCTTGCACCATTTTTTGGCCAACTTATACATCTTCTTATTCTTCACTTTCAACTTATCAATATCCTCTTGTAATTGGGAATTATATTCTTTAGAATATTTTTTTCATTCTTAACATATCGGTCCAAGACTTTGGAGTCTTCAATTTTGGCCTTTAACTTTTTAATTTCCTTTCTTTTCTTTTTGATTTCCAAAAGTGGAGGTACACTTAGGACAATAAAGGAAGCAATGGGTCCTGCGAGCTCATAATAGTCGGTAATGTTTTCAAATTCTATAGAGGTGGATGGACCATTATTGTCATCAGAAGTGATAATTAGAAATTTTATGAATTGAATTCTTAGTTCGAGGTCTCTTGGATGAAGAAGTCATAAGTTCCTTTTGTTTGATCTGGCTAATTTCAATAGGTGTATGATAAGAGGTAGCCTCTTTAAAAGGTTCAGGGGGTGCTAAGGTGGTACGTTTAGAGTCTTGAGGTGGAAGAGAGGTAAAATTATCGTTAATGTGGTCAATGAGGGGCAAGGAGGCATCTTCACTCTATTGTGATAATCATCTCTTGACCATGCTCCTAGTCACTCCCTTATGACGACAAGGAAATTCTTTACCATTTCGAGTTTCTTGGGGTTTTCTCCTTAATATTCAACTTCAAAAAATTTCTCACCACTATTATTATTTTCCCCATGCTTAGTATTTTTCTCAGTTTCATCCTCTTCATACATTCCTCTAACTGATCCTTTAGGTGATCTATTTGGAAATTCTTGTGTTTGGGTACCAAATTATTCTTAGCAAGCAAGGTTTCCCATGTTTCTTCCCTTCTTTGAAGTTATTCCACAAATGGAATTTTTATTAACCCATGGTGATAATATTACAACTTATGATTTTAGTGTTTTTCTTAACCCTTTTCATTGTGCAACCCATATTTTTATACAAATAAAATAGGAAATTCATAGGTTATCTAGCTTCGAAGAAAAGAAATAGTATAATATAAAACAGAAAACTGGCAGCATACATGTCCTTGCATGTGATGTAATTTTATATCATGAATATAATATTCTTCCATTTATCTACAATCCATGACCTTGTGACACCTTTAACCGAATCTAGGTTCAAATATTTTGAGCATAGAAACCTGTCACGCCCCCATCTTCTATTGCTAATTTTTTAACCATAAGTCACCCATTTTGGAGAGTCTAGTGGTGTAGGCCACTGACTCCTCTAATATTGTCATCACAAGATTACCAACTTGGGAAATTTGGCTATTGAAACCCTACACAAATTTATGGGTGACGTCATTGTCATATCCATGGATTTTTTGCATAAATGGGAGCCACCCTACTCTTTTTGGTATAGATTTACTTGCATTATATATGGGTAAATTATCTATAAATTTTAACAACAGTGAATCGTATCTCACATCTACAAAATTGCACATGTTTCTTCAATGGAGTGAATGCAATAGTACTTTGCCTCTCAGTAGTCTAGTGCTAGTCAAAGTGGGATTACAAGTTTGAATTTTCAATGGGAAATTTGGTTTGAGTGAGGGATCTTGTTCCAATATATGATGTTTGGATGAGTCAATGAGAGGCATATCACTAAATGATTACACATGCAAGGCACAAGGATCATTTATGATTATTCATATAATGAGGTGGTGGAAAGGGAGAATGATATTAGGTGTGAAATTTAATAGGATAAGGTATATCATAATATCGAATGACATGCTATTTAAGAAAGGAAAATAACATGTGCAATTATAATGAAGGTTTTGTTGGATATTAATTACATGCTTTAACACTTTAAAGAACTTAAATCTAGTTACCTTACCTTGGGTTTCACTTTATGTACCAAAATATATTGCCAGAAAATTAATTGAAATAAAACTGAAACCTATCTAATATGAAAGTGTTGACGCTAAAAACATATTGAAATATTGAGGCTATTAAACACTAATATGTTGAGATTGTTGATTACTTAGAATTTTGAGACAATGTTGGTGATATTCTTGAAAAAGAAGGATGATCATTTTGTTGAATTTTGAGACCAAAGTAGAACATTGTTGATGAAGACCTGGAGGATAAAGGAAGAAGAGGAAGGTCGTACATAGATCTAGTGGTTGTAAACCCTCAACTTGGGATCATTTGGTATCGAATAAATCTAATAAATTTGATACCAGAATGCTACAGGTTATCATATGACCATAATTTGTTCCTATAACTAGGGCTACATGATTGTGTATTAATTACAGGAAAGCCTATAGGTGTATGAAAATATTGTTGATGCTTCACTTCATGTTTCTTGAGACCAATCACTTGAAAATTGATATTATTATGAATCAAAAACATTGTCAATGATATGAAAGGATGGAAAATTGGATGTTGAGAATATAAATCAATGTTGGAGAAAAAATAATAAAATATTGTGTCTTTGTTGTACTCTTCCAATTAGAAAAATCACAAGTGTTGATTGTAGGTGTTGACATTTTTATTTAATCACTTTTTACAAATTGAATAAAGGAAAACCTAATGAAGAAATAAATTATCCATGAAAATTATTGTAGCAAAGGTGGTTTTTAGCTACAGCCACAAGATCAATATAAATTGTTGTCTCAAGCTCTATAATGAGAATTTTCATGATCATGATTTATCATTAACTCAAATATTGCTGTTATAGAAACAAAAATATTCTACTTTCCTTAAAATAGGTGGTATCCCCTTTGTTATAAGATTTTTGGAGGAATATTTCCCTACCAATTGCGTAGTTTTTAAGTAAAATCCCTATCCAATTATGCTAGAAGCTAGTTTTCACAATTGGACTCTTATTCTTATCTTTATTTATTATTATAATATTTCTCTTTCTATTTTTTTTTTCATTTATATCAAGGAAAAGAGAGATAATTAAGAACAAATTATAGTAGGTTGAGAATCCCTACTTCCCACTATCTCCATCTCAAACTACTTTGAGACATGCTGAATAAAATCTTCTTGACTGAGAGGATTTTTCTATACCTTAAATCTATTTCCATTAACCAGAAAAGAGATCCCTTTCCCATAAATTGATTTTATGGTAACCAAATAATTATCAAATACTTGATCAATTTCATATAAGCCTAACCAACGTGCAGTGAACTTTCCTTTAAAATATTTGAATTTTGAGATAGAAAGGAGATCCTAGTCAGTTTGTTTGAGGTGATTTTTCCGAATGAAATTATCATGCCATTTACTCCTCCTATAGTAGATGAGAGTAGTGTGTTGAATGGCTTCCTAACACATCTCATCCAACTCATCTAGTTGAGTCATTATCCATTGTTGGGCTTCTGAAAGATCCATCCCCAACTGAATTGTGGTCCTAAATTTCTTCCCTTGAAATTGTATTGGAAGAAGAACCTACTTCGCCTACACCATCTCATATGGTGTGAATTGATTGTGTCCCTCCATGTGGTCTTGTAGGTCCAAAATGCATTCAGAATATGACTTCAAACTTTTTGATGCAATTGTATGGTCTTGGTCAAGATTTCTTAAAGATGTTATTAGTTGTACCACCTATCCATTGGATTTTGTATGGTGTGGATAAGACTTATGATGCTTGATCTTGTATTTCTCAGTCATATATTCCATCATTTTTTTATGTCAAATTATTTCCATAATATATCATAATTTCTCTTGGCACACTAAAATGGGTAAAAATACCTTCAAATATAAATTCAACAACAATTTGTTCAATATCATAGAAAGGAGTTGTAGCCACTACCCATTTAGTTACATAATCAAGAAAACTAAAATATACCTCTTTCCTTTCATCGTTGGAGCAATGGGGCCTACAAAGTCTAGAGACCATTCTTTGAAAGACTCAATAAGTACCTATGCTTGGAGAGGCATCTTATCATATTGCATTGTGAAACCCATTCATTGGAAACTATCTCATATTTGAACATATTCTTTGGCATACCTAAAGAAATTAGGCCAATAGTATCCTGATTGAAGAGATTTATATGTTGTTCTTCTATAATATAAATGTCCTATATATGGTTTGTTCTAGCATTCTTTTAGAATTTGAAACATCTCATCCTCATGTTGACACTTCTTGATGATCATATTAGTTCATGTGTGGAAGATATATCCTCTAATCCAAGAGTAGAAGGAACTAAGTTTGATGATTCTTTGATTTTCCTTTGGTGAGAGGTGTTGTGGTAACTTTTCTATAACTAATTAATTTTCTATATCTTCAAAGGAAGGAGTTTTTTTGGAAAAAACAAACAAATGTTCATTAAGGAAGTCATCATCTAGAAGAGCTTATAATTCTTCATTATGAATCGTAAAAAGAAAATTTGCTACTAGATTGGTTTTTCTAGGCCTATCAAAAATAGTAATATTAAAATATTGTAATGTCAAGAGCCACCTAGTGATTTTACCATTCATTATAGTTTTTTTCATTAAATTCTTATCGATAAATGGTTAGTATGAATCAAAACCTCACACATAGTGATATAATGCATGAATTTCTTGATTGTATGTACCACTACTAAAAAGTTTTCCTCCATGACTATGTAATTCAATTTAGTAGGTGTTAGGTCCCTATAATACTAGTGATTCCACCAATACTATTGTCATTGTAGCCCTTATTGTTATTTTTTTACCCTTATTGTCCCCATATTGTTATTATTGTGCCACATAGAAGCCCACTATTGTTATTGTTGTGCCCTTATATTATTATTGTTATGTTGGCTTTGATTATATTGTGACCCCTTAGACTCCTATATATAGAAAGGAGGTTTTTTAATTTGTATCATCCAAGAATTATTCATTTGTAACAACAAGTTCCCCAACCCTTAAATGATAACCTCACTTTGGCGCAGAATAGAATGAAACAACAAGCAGATCAACATCGCAGCGAAAGAAGTTTTGATGTAGGTGACTGGGTATTCCTATGGCTACAACGATATAAAAAAATGTCCCTCAAGAAATCTAATAAGGATAATAAATTATCACCAAAGTATTATGGTATGTACAAGGTGTTGCAAAATAATGGTACTACGGCATACAAATTGGAGCTTCCTGCAGCTTCCCGAGTGCACCCAATTTTCCATGCTTCATGCCTAAAGAAGGTTATAGGTGAAAAACTTCCAGTTCAAAAAATATTTCCATAACTTGACGAGGAAGGAAAAACAATATTGGAACTTGAAGCAGTCACATAAACAAGAACTCGACAGCTACGAAATCGATCAATTCGGAGTATCTCATCAAGTGGAAGAACTTACCCACTAAAGATTCCACATGGGAGGCTAAGAATTTTATACAAAAGCATCCAAAACTACTCAAGCATTGAGGACAATGCTTTTTTGAAGGAGGGGGACATTTTAGGTCCCTATAATACTAGTGATTCCCCCATTACTATTGTCATTGTAGCCCTTATTGTTATTGTTGTACCCCTATTGTCCCGATATTGTTATTGTTGTGCCCTTATATTATTATTGTTATGCCGACTTTGATTATATTATGACCCCTTAGACCCCTATATATAGAAAGGAGTTTTTCTCATTTGTATCATCAAAGAATTATTCATTTGTGTAATATAGAGGAGGTTTCCCCCTCGAAGAGGCTGATTTTGAAGGCGTTGATCACTCTTTTATTCTATTTTGTGAGTTGGTTGCACAACAGTAGGTGTTATATTCTTACAAATAAAATAAATAACACAAGAATAGTGGTTTTTTTATTGTTCTAAGACTACTCTAAGGGTTGTATCATAGGCATCCATGGAAATATGGAATGGAAAATACCAATTACACCCCCTCAAAATAGGTGCCTTATTTAGCTTGTATTTTAACCCTTCAAAAGAACTTGAAATGTTAATTTCAAGAAATGTTAGCATCTCTAGTAAGCAATTTAAATAGAGGAGAAACTATTTTTGTAAATTTTGTAGAAATATTGTTTATACTAGGAGGGGGTGCATGAATATAATTTTTCTTTGAATATCAATTAAACTTTAATAGGTACTTTTAAAATAATACTTAATAAATCAACAATGACACTAGGCATAAAATTAATAAATCAAGAACCATAAGACAAATAAAATGAGAAATACACAAGACACAAAATTTTTTAAGGTGGAAACCCATAAAGGGAGAAATCCACAATTCTTCTTCTTCTCTTCTTAAATATTTTCTTATATATTTTCATTGGCACCAACTACCCACTCCCTTGCAAATTTTTATTGGCACCCACTAGCAAGAAGCACACACTCCCTTTACAGTTTTTTGTTGGCATCCACTAGTGGGAAGCACCCACTTCCTTTGCAATTTTTTGTTGGTACCCACTAGAAGGAAGCACCCACTCCCTCAGTTCATTTTTTCTAGCACCAAAAAACTAAAGCAACTGATATCAAAATTAGTTTGGATCTCCCTTTCATCTCATTTTCAAAGTAGATCCAATGTTCTTCAAAATCAACATAAAGTCAATACAAACCATTCAACAGATTCTTGATTGATCAAGAAAAA
Organism: Pinus taeda; assembly: GCA_000404065.3. Classification (NCBI taxonomy): domain Eukaryota; kingdom Viridiplantae; phylum Streptophyta; class Pinopsida; order Pinales; family Pinaceae; genus Pinus; species Pinus taeda. The sequence continues at coordinate 31,266 of APFE030113815.1, read as the reverse complement.
ATTCTAGCAACTATGGTCATAAGCACTTACTCTATCATCAACAATATAGTGGAAAGGACGTCTTTAGGCATAGAGTTAATTCTCATATCAACAATATGCCCTTATAACCAAAACAATCAACAACTACTTCACAAGTTTAGTAACGTATCATCAATCTCAACCATACCATTTCATAATAACAATCATTGCTCTTATTCATAACAACATACTATTAATAATTTCAAGAATGAGTAATAATTCTATCCTGTGCATTAAGAACTTCAACAACATACAAATTTTGAACACAAACACTGTCAATCAACTCTTGTTTTCAACTAGAAACATTGACCTCACTATCAGCCAAGTAATTAAGCAACAACAACAATTAGCCCTGTCATACCCCGATCACATCATGATCAATATATATTTTATAATTTGATCCCGGGTGTCAAATAATGTTCCTGATATAATAATTACACCTTTACAAAGGTTCAATATACTTTATTTAAGTATCATGTAGCAGTGTTGACCTTTTCATAAACACACTAGACATCATACAACAATAGCAACTATGGAAAACAATCACATATATAAGAGGCAATCTTTCCTTGTATAATCTTAATTGATTAGAACAACATTGAACCTACAACAAAACTTTTTCACACAACAAAACTTTTACAACGACCCTATCACAATGGACTTACCCTAGACAACATGTAACCAACGGTACCCTGTAGTACTAAACCCTCTAACAATATTTGGCACTTTCATTAGAGGACTTTTGAGGTCTAAAATGGGCCTCCTAAGAAAAATGTACAACCAAAATAAAATTTATAAGAACCAATAGGATTCAAGATGATGATGTCAACCATGGGGGATGATTCACCATTTGTGGAGTAAAAGAGTAAAAAGATTAAAAAATAATAAAATAATAAAACTAGTTTTTCAACTTGTGTTTTCAACTTATCTCCCTATGGGTTTACTCAAATTTTGAGTGGGAACACTCGTTGAATGCAAAATTTGTCTCCTCATCCAAAGAGTACCGATGTCGCATACTTTTGAGAGACCCTGCTACATGAAAAATGAGAAATACATGAAAACAAAAGTGATTGCAATCACACTTTTGCATGTATTTCTCATTTTTTCATGTAGTAGGGTCCATCCAAAGTATGCAACATGGATACTCCTTGGCTGAGGAATCAACTTCTGCATCCAACAAGTGTTCTTGCTCGAAATTTGAGTAAACCCATAGGGAGATAAGTTGAAAGTATGAGTTGAAAAAATAGTCTTCTGTTTTTCCCCTCTAAAATTTGATGATATAATCTAATCTTATTTTATTATTTCCACTATTATTTTATAATTTCCTTAGGAAGCACATTTTAGACCTCAAAATTGCCATAATGAACAATTAACAGAAATTGAATTCAATGGGAAACATTTGTTGCAGGGCTTATGCCTTGAATACATATATACATATATACCAAGACTTACTTAAGTACTTATTTCAGTTAAGTAAGTCTTGAGTCATTTTTGTTTTAGTAAGTTTCAAAATAGTTTCAGAGTCAGTTTGCACTGTCATCATTCATTCAGTTTGGGGCCTGAAGTGAAGGCTATAAAACTAAAGGTCTGATGCCAGTTTTTGATTACTTAGTGTGGATGATAGAGTCAGTTGTTTGAGTCAGTTTTAAGTCAGTTTTCAGTCTCGTAATTAAGTCAGTTTTGAGTCAAGATATTGGTTTTGGTTTGCTGAAGTTATTGACTCCATTTAGCCCAATGGAAGAGGCACTGTCTGCTTTCTAGAGATCTGTAGTTCTTGGCACCTCCAAGGAGATACCATCCCCATTGGAGCCAATGTTAGTGTTGGTATCTTCATCCCTCCATCAATGATCAAAATTATCTTGTTGCATGCATTTTTAGGTGTCTCATCCAATCAGCTGCATTCCATTAGGTCATGGATCATCTAATGGTAGTGGCACATTATCAATTTCCCTCATGGTCTTTACCTCCTGGCCTATTTTCATAAATTCAGGTCATTTACAGTCATATTTTCTCTTTACATTTACAAAAGTCATTTTTAGGGTTTTAGGTCTCATTAGGTCTAGGGTTTGTCATCATAGTCCTGTAAAAGCTCAATAATGGTTAGTAAGCACATGAGGAGGTCAAATAAGGTCTCAGCATCAAAATTTCAATAATGACATTCTCAGTAATTGATTTTTCCTCAAAACCCTGTTTTGAGGAAAAACATAGTTTTATGTTCTATGTATAAACATTTCATGTAATTTTAGTTTTCCTATATGTAATAAGTTTGGAAATGCAGCCCTAGGTCACCTTGCCAAACTCCTACACTCCAACGCCTACAAAAGAGACAAGGAAGTCAAAGAATTAGTCCAATAATGTCAAAAAAGAGAGCCAAACTGCAAAACAGAGTTTTAAAGAACAAAGTGAAAAGCAAACTTTAGAAAGTGGGCTTTCTAAAGGCAAAAATTAATGTCAAAAGGGTATATAAAGTGTTTTTCATGTTAAAGACTTCATTTGTGCCTAAAGAGAGAGTGAACAAGAGAAAGTCACATTTTTGAGGCAAAGGGAGAAAAACTGCAATTAAAGTTTCAAATCTTCCTGGCGCAGCGCACCTGGGTAGTGGCATGGTGCACCTGGTCGATGTGGCGCACAGAGCGCAGGAAATACACAGAGAGATCAACAGGTGCGGTGCACCTATGTCTTAGCGTGGCGCACCAATCCTTCAAGCCTAAATTTCATCAAAGTCGACATTCCCAAGCTCCAAATCTTTGCAAGCTTCATTCCTCAAGTAAGTGGAAACTCTCATTGTGCCATTACAAGAGATTTGATCAGCTTTGATGGTATTTTAATGGGTGAAAAAACAAACCCTAGTTTGCTGCATAGTTGCAATACAAAAACTATCTAGGGTTTGCAATTTTATCATTATTTTTGTTTTACCCCCTGTATCATTTTCACATTCCCCTCCACTACACTTCCCAAATTTCACTTCCCTTTCCCTCTTTCATTTGCACTCATCCTACCCCCCTATCCCCAAAATGCTAAGACCCTAACAAATTTCCACTATTCCCCAAACCCTAATCTCCATTCCCTATCACTCCCTAAAACCCTACATCCAGCATCAAATCCCTCATTCATTAGTCCCACTCATCAATCCCATTCATCAAATAGCAAACACCTATTCTTGCTATAAAATCTCTTTATACTCATCATGGAACATCAAACAATGGCAAATATGGAAATAGATTAAACTTATGAAATGGATGAAGAAACTATGAGTGATTCCTCCTAAGAGATCCATGCACCAAGAAAACCACATAAGGGAGGAAAACACATCCTAGAGGAGCCCACTACACTCACAAAATTATTGGCTTGTCCTCTTGCAGTAGCATGTTTCAAAAAACAGTCTTGCTACTAGTTTTGTGAGATGGTGGAAAGGGTGAAATACCATCATGAGCTTGCTAGACTATTTGTTCTCCATCTTCACAATGGCCGAGTCAATTTAGCAGGTGTTACCTTCACTTTGACACCTGAAACTATAACTGAAGCAACAGGTATTCCGAATGTGGGTGAACAGTGGAACAAAGGATAGCTCGTGGATAAAGAACATTATGAGCCTTATATCAAGGCTAGGTATCAGAAGAAAATCAGTAGGGTCTTCCCTTTCAGGTACCTACAGGACACTTATGCTCCACTCATGAAGCTCATTATCAAATACTTCAGCTGTGAAGGGAGATTTTCTCGCTTGTACACCTATCATGTTAGACTATTGATGCATTTCAATAGAGTGAGGATGATGAACCTCCCCTATTTCATATGCAGAAATATTCAGAAAATAACCACATTGGTGCAAAGAAAACCTCCTCATCAACAATACAACAACATTTATCACTTTGCATTGATCAAGATTGTGGTTTTGCATCAACTGAGCTTGCTGAATGTTTCATGGGATGATTTCATTTCACATGAGGTTTTCAAAAGCCCTCAAGTGACCTCATTAGTATTTCAAGAGGCAGGATGGCCTTCAAATCAGCAAGAGGCTCATGAGCCTCAAACCACTAGTGTGCCAGTATTCATCACTTATCAAAAGGGCACAAGGATATTATTTGTAGGTACCAAACGAGTACTATCTCCACCTAGGGTGGAAGGGGTCTCGTTTCCTACATCAGACCATAGGCAAATGCTATCTTCACCTGGCATGAAAGGAGCTTTGCCTTCTTCTTCAGAAAATCAGGTATAGGACAAAGGTAAACAACCATTGCATAATTAGGGGCCTTCTGAAGGTCAAGAGAGAGATTTCATTCTGATTTAGGATGAGGACTCTGATTGAGGCTCCCAAAGCTCAAAACTTAAGGAAATCATCAAAGAACAAGAAGTTGACATTCATGACTTATCTCTTAACCTTGAAAGAGCTAAGTGGATTATAAATTACCTTGAGAAATGGGACAAATAGTTGGAGGATAAGCAGACAATCATGGAGCTGCAAAACATAAGGGAAAACCGACAAGCAGCAAAGAGGAGGAAAGTCAAATTGACACCACTAGAGCAAGAGGTTGATGCTGACTGGGAATCTTCGCTAGAGAGGGAAAATATGCACTTGGAGAATCTTCTTGAGAAATCAAATAAAGAGAAAAAGATGTTGCAGCACATGGCTTATCACTATTTGGCACAAAACAAAATTTGCAAAGCTAGGATAAGGTGCCTAAAGGCCAAGTTAAAGAAGACTTTGAGGAGCAAGAAAAAGAAAGATAAGCTCAATATCTTGGCTTAAGCTTCCTTGGCCCAACACAGTACTTAATGCAGGTCACTAATTCCAAATTTCAAGAAATTTGGCACACGTTTTGACAATTTTGAAATTTTGAAGGAAAAAGCAGGTTTTTCTACCTGGTGCGTAGTGCCACCTGGCGCTCGCTTTTTATAGGGACCTCCTCTGGAGGAAAACTCTACATTTTTGGATTCCTTGTGAAAAATCACACATACCAAGAAATTAATAAGAATTTTGGACAAGTTTTGGGTCACCAAAAGGGTCAAAAACACCTCAAAAATGCCCTCTCTGCCACTTTTTGGCCACATAGGAAGCAGTGTTGGGCGAACTAATGTTTGGAGGGGCAAATGGGAACCAAATTCAAAAATTCCACTTGTAATAGAAAGTAAACAGATATACCTGTCCAACAAGCCAACTTGGTGGAAATTTGGTGAAGGGGAAGGTCTCCAAATTCAGCTGGGAAAAAGCGCTATGCACAGGATGAAAAAGTGCCATTTTTGCTCAAAAACTCTGTTTTTCGTTTTCTTCTAGTTTGACTTTTTCTCTCTTATGGTGAAATTCATGAACTAAAATGATGTAAATTGATGTAATATGATTTAAAAATGATAAAAATTTACTTGATAAGGTAGATACATCAGTTGTATGTGGTTTGGAGTTGAATGAATCAGTTTCCTAGGTTTTAGAGGCAAGTTGTTCCACTGCCTATTTTTGTGTTCCTAGTTTAGATATGGTTGAAACCACCCCTCTTCTCATGGATTCGACCCTTGATGGATAGCACATGTGGTTTGGATGTCTATATCATTTGTTTTTTCAGTCATTTTCAAAGTTTGGACTCTTGTGAATGCTTTGAGCATTATTGTACATTCATCTCTGCAGCTTGGCAAGGAAATAGACCAGGGTTTGTAGCATTTTGTGGGATTCTTGTGGAAAGGTGATTTAGTATTGTTTTTCCTTCTTTGATTCAAGTTATCATGTGTCTATGTGTGCCATCATATCTCTCTTTTTAGCTTAACTAAATGAATCAAGTATAAAGATGGAATTCATTGATGTTGCAGTGCTCTACCTTAGGGTTTGTTTAGCTTTATATGTTTTCTACTGTTTGAAGAGGAGTCCTGATACTTTCATGCCCTCTCCAACTCCTCACCAGTATTAAGACTTTCCATTTCACTTATTTCAAAGTACTAAATCATTTTCCTACCTCGCCCCACAAAAATCTCTGCAAGACTGAGTCCATTCCGTAGACCCAAAATTGTCTTTCACTTTTGATCCAACAAAGCAACATGAAATTCAATCAAACTCCTTTGAGCATATAGCTAGCCTAAAATTAGTCTTTACATCAGTCATATCAAGCCTCATTTGCTATATTTTCCTGAGATTGACAAGGAGAGAGCCCTCTCCCGACCTAGTAGGGCTAGCTACCAGGTTAAGCATGGTTTGATGTTACCCTAGACCTGCCTTTCTCAACCAGAGGTAGATTTAGGCCCTAACATAGGTTACATTTGATTATGCTATTTGTATGTGCATGATTTTTTGTGTCTTTGATCTCTTGTGCACGCATTCAAAAGCTGTGAGCAGTAGGACTAAGCCTGAGGCACAAGTGATTCGAGGTCTTAAACAAAGGAAGACGTTATAACATCAAAACAAGGCAGGCCATATTCCTCTTCTCTCATTTCGATTGTAATTTAGGAAAGTGTCTTGTAGATTGTCATGTAGGTTTCTAGTCCCACTCATTAGGCTAGAGGGATTCTCTCTGTCCACAGATAGAATTTTCCTAGACAACATGACCCTAATGGGGATTGATATTTCCCTTAGTGGTTCCCTTGGATTAGTCATTTTTAACCTTTCAAAGTTACTGTCAAACACACACATGGCAGCAACAGAATATTAAAGAGAAGTAGGAGAGTACATCTATTATTAACAAATGATATATATTTATAGTACATTCATATGACCTTTGGTTTCATATTCCAAGGTCTCCTGCACTTCCTTAGACTGCTCAGCTTCCACACCAACCCTAAGAGGATTGGGTGTCGAACATTTCCCCCCTTAATTTGAAGGGGTATGTATGAGACCAAGAAGAGAGTTGTAATACAAAATATGTAAAAAACATGGTAGCACTAGGCTGAAAGTGCTCTCTGAAATGTTGGTATAAAGGGCGATGGTTTAAGGATGACCACCAACACTGGAATGCTTAGTGCAGTTCCCAAAAATCTTCCAAGTCTGGCATGAAGCGCAGGTCTTCTTGTAGAGGAAGTGATCCTGATGTTTTGAAGAGGGAAACCTTCAACCATGAAAGGGAGGTCTCACCCCGCATAAAAGGGAGAAACTCATCCTGAAAATAAAGGTCTCAACCTATGATGGTTTAAGGATGACCAACGACTCTAGAATGCTTAATGCAATTCCTGGAACTCTTCCAAAATTGGCAAGAAGTTGAAGTCTTCTGCTAGAGGAAGTGTCCCCAATTCTTTGAAGAGGTATCACCAACTGAAGGCATGCTCACGGCATCTTTGTCTCTGGCTACAACTCTGAATCTGGTGTGGCAGGTTGTGGCTCAAGCTCGCTTGATGTGGCTTTGAAGCTTGTATCTGACCATCATTTCCCCCCTATTAGATACAAGGTGAGATGATGGAGAAAAATCAACTGTAAGACTGTTCAATACTCTAGAACAAGTTTATACATATGACTGAAATATATTCTTGGCTGTTGATGCCCATTGCCAAGAAGCGATCCATCCAAGATGAATCTTTGTTCTTACAGGTGGCTTGTTTTTGAAGCATCTGTTTGAAGAATGACTAGTTTTATGACAGTGCTTACATGGGTGAAGATCAAAATAGTGATCTTTCATATGGCCAACTCGGTCACAGTGTTGGCATTTCACAATCTGTTGCTATTGTTGTGGAAGAGGGGCAAAATCTGGAACAGCTGAAGATGAACTGTGATGAAGAAAGCCAACACTCTGAAACTGGATGGGCTTTGAGTAATTTGGAATATGAAAGGACATGCCCTTGTCATATCCAAGACCAGTTTTGTGCTTGTTGCTGACAAGCTCTTCCCAAGGTCTGATTATGGGCTTAGAAAGTGCAAACTGAACTTCTGCATCTGCATGAAACTTTGCTACTTTATTGGCATTGGATCTGAATCAACTTCAACAATATTGACTTGCTGCTTATGGGAGTCTGTTTCATTTTTCTAAACAGAAACAGGTTTAGAATGATGACTCCATTGTTGTAATTCTCCTCGCTGTAGCTGAGATTCAAGTTGCAAAAAGTCAATTTTCTCTTGTGCATTTTGTAGACAGACTTGAATGTTTGTGAGAGAAACTTTGCTGACTTTTAATGTATCATGAGTAGTAGACAATATCATAGTTTTGAGGAACTCTAATACTTCATTGATTTTGGCCCTTTTCATTGAAAAATAAAGTGAATTTCACAAATACAGATTCTTGATCTCAAGCCATATATAAATAAGCCAAGTTGTAAAGATATATAATCAGTTCAAAATCACAATTGAATATGATTGAACAAATGAAATATGAAAGCCTTCAACGTATTCAAAGTAGCATATAGTAGTTCCAGGTCGTGGAATTTCAACCGCCCCCATTCAATTTTGAACAATACAATGCCAAAGAGATTGCCTTATTCAATCCTCAACACTCAAAATTCAAATGTTCATGCCAATGGACCAATACCCTAAGTAGTTCCAGGTTATTTAATAGTTGTATATTTCCTTTGTAACAAGACTCACAAAATCATTGAATTCAAGTTTCAATTCTAATGCATATATCAACCTCAAACAACAGATAATATATATAATATATAATATATATATTTTTTATATATATATACCATCTTCAATGAATGCAATAGTTCACTTCAGGCTAGCAAAATATCAACGCACAGGCAACATATAATGTATATAGATCCTACTCTCAACACACCACGGAAGCATGACCAAAGACACCAACTCTGAGGACCAACACTTTGCCACTCAATCAACTATGATATTATGCACTACAAGGCCAAGCTCGAACGCATGAGGCAGCAATGCCAATCTCTTATAATGCTCCCTTCACTTTCCTTTGCAATGTTATTTATGTGTGTAGTGTCTCTAACTTTGTTTCTTGCCTTCTCCCATGAGCCTCTTTTTTTTAGAAATCCAACTACCAGACTTTCGTTTCGTGCTACTCTCAAGTATAAAGAAATCATTTCAACTGTAAATCAATTCCTTGTCTCTGCCAATGCAATCGACTTCTTATGTTCTATTAACAACTTGTTTCACCAGCATATCTTTGAGTTCTTTCCATCCTCAAAATGTCAACACACCAAGGGATGCACCAGAATTAGCTCCAATAAATTTTAACACACAAAGCCAGTCAATGAAATCACTTCAATAGTCATAATAATATTCACAACTAGAGCAAATGACTTGAATTTGTTTCTTCCTTTTATAGTTCAATAAGCATCATCCCACACAATGTTCAAGCATTGAACCATATGCATCACACTGTTGCATTCAAATAGTTCAATGCATATACTTGGAAGGGGATTTCCATAGAAAATGTGTATAGTTGTGTGGTTATGGGAACCACATCTCCAATATCGCCTCCTCCATGCACTCTACGGAGATGAGATTTAAGATAGGTCGACTGAGGCTCTGCATTGGTAAGAAGGTGAGGAGATTCTTATTTGTTACTTGGAAATAGTCGATTGGAGGTGTTATATATAAGATGAATCCAATGGGCTTGAAGCCATCATTCAATTTAATATCTTGTTCCAAATGTTTATATTTCTTAACTAGGGCATAAAACAATAATTGGTTTTAAACAACACAGATTTCATGAGTTGCGCACTAGATGCCCCGACTCACCATTCCAATGGATATGAACCCAGCATATATACCAAAAAATACCAAGGAATGTGCATAGAATGTTCAAAATTCTAGGATTTTAAAGTAGGATCTTCATTGAATTCACGAGACCCAATGTAATCAACTAAGGCTCATGGCGTTCAACCAATTTTAACACAGAGACAATAAACACAACAATGGCAATATTGATATACTTACGGATCCAAGAGAAACAATAGAAAAAATGGCTACCCTTCTCTAGCCCATATGTAATTATATGCCTATCAACTTCCCTTTCACCACAAATTCCAATAGGAGCACTTCACAAGAAGTGCATGACAACCCTAACCTTGCTGAAAGTGTGAGAAAACTATGCAAGAATTATTGATTGAATGAGGTGCTTCGAATTCTACATTCTACAGACCATAATGGTATTTGGATGGATCCCTACACCTACAATTCTCTTTTACAGGTTTTCCTCGAATTAAAGGCTCTAAGAGAAAGCAGATTAGTCCATGCCCACATTATTCAAACTAGATTTAAGCAAGATTTAGCTTTGGGTACTAAGCTTGTGATCAGATATGCCTAGTGTGGCTACAATAACTAAACGAAAGGTGGTTTCATAGGCACCCACTTCCACTATGGTTCCATTGTGGGTTAGCCCTCAGATCCCATTCAAAAGCTCGGTTGGGTGGGTGTGGTAACATAACTAAGGTTTGGAAATTTTACAATGGTTCTGATTTTTTCTGTTTATAGTCAAAGGATTTACAAATAGGGCATAGGAATACCGAATTGAGACTTGCGCAGGTCAGTGAGCTTTAGAGCACAAGAAAAGGGCATTAAATGTGTAGAAAATATGGCAGAGAATTAGGATCAGAATGGCAAGAATGAAATTCAAAACAAGCATACCAGGTGGAGGCCACAAAACCAGTGGCTCAAATTGGAGCAAGACCAGTAGTCACCCACTCTAATACCATGTCAAACACACACATGGCAGCAACAGAATATTAAAGATAAGCAGGAGAGTACATCTATTATTAACAAATGATATATATTTATAGTACATTAATATGACCTTTGGTTTCGTATTCCAAGGTCTCTTGGACTTCCTTAGACTATTCAGCTTCCACACCAACCCTTAGAGGATTAGGTGTCCAACAGTTCCCTAAATTGACTTTTTTTTCCCATAGGAAAATATGGGCAGATCAACCCCCAAGGGAATCTTTTAAAGCTTGTCGTCCAGACTAGAAAGGCCTAACCCCAAGGGTGTCAAGGAGAATTGATACCTAAATTGACTTATTTAGACAGTAATTGGCCTTAAGAAAACATAACTCTTAAGTTTGATAGGTTTTTTGTGTTGTATTTTGAGAAAATTATCCCCAGCACACTCTCCTTTCTGAGATAGAGCGACCCAACATAGTATCTCTTCTTTGTAGTTGTGATGGTTTGCACTGGTGCCCATTCTTCACATGTGATGGTCTTGTAGGATGTAAAAATTTGCATTATATGCCTTGCTCTGAGTTCTGATTTGATCTAGAAGGTTTTCTTGAGTCTCTAAACTTATCTATTTCTATGTAAATCCATCATTGTGTTTACATTTGGATTTTTTTGCCTTTGATGAGAGTTTGTTTCATTTTTCTTTATTCTTGTCATTAAGGTTTGTGAACACTTAGGCTTGATTATTAATTAGATTAAATAATTTTAGTATTACAGTTGTAGTCTATGTGAGTTCTTTTGTTCAATGTTCTAGCTTCATTTTTATTTTAATTACATTTGAAAATTGAAAGGAAAAGAAAATAAAAAAAATCAGTTTCTTAACAATTTTTTAGAGTTTTTGCTTTCATTTTGAAAAATTCCCCCCATCAATCGTCGGGAGGGGGGCGATGAATTGCATCTAAATTTTAATCAACTTTGAGTGTCATCACTTTTGATATTTGGAATTTTCACCCAATTTTAGTTTGATTCCTCTTTTAATGAAATCTCAGATTACATTTGATTTCAATGGGAATTTCCTTTACTTACACTTGATTGGTTGACTTTCATTGCATTAGTGAAAGAAGGTATTGTTGTTCATAAGTAGTCTTGTTATATTGTTTTTTCACTAATTTTGAATCAAATTGTATTTTTTTGAAGAATTATCTTGCATAAATTATATTTGCATAGTTAAAATTCTCATATTCACAATAGGAAAGGAAATTTTGCATAGATTACATTTGCATAATTTTTAGGGGAATCAGGCATATATTAAATTGCATGATTTGGCATCATTTTGGGATTTGATTGAATTGGAATAGTGAAATTGAAATATTTTCTTAGGAACCCGTTGTTTGTTGCATATTTGATTGTTACATCATCGTTTGTAGATAGGTCTACATCAAAATGAAAGAGTCATTTTTATCATGCTAGTTGCATCATAGGAAGTTCAGGTGAATTTGTACCGTGAGCTTGAAAATTGAAACATAATTGAAGATCAAATTTAAAATCGATTTAATTAACCTAAGGTGAATTTGGAAAATTAATGACACACATAGAGGTCTAGGCTAGAGACATGTTCCGGTGTCTTTAAACATAAGAGATATCATTACTTGTTTGTGTTACATTCTGGGGGTAGTCGGTATTCCACATACATAACTATATTAGATTTTTCTCCACAAACCCTTGGGTATATCTAATGGTGCTCCATGTATGAAACATATATTGGAATACTTCCTATCGTATAGGATGCATTAGACAACACTACCATGGATTGTGCTTCAAGGTACCTCTAGGTATATTTTGGAAGTCCCCACCAGGATGCAAGTTAGACATAGGTAACCGAGTCAGACGCCTTTTTATCTATGATACACTAAACACAACATTAGGAGATATTGTCTGCACATACTAGAAACAATATATTGCATTTCACAGTGGCATGGTAAACCCTTTTTCCTAGTTATCCCTGTTTTGTTTTATTTGTGTCTTTAATTTCTAAATCAATTAATTGATCGTGAAACAAAATCATCACCATGTAATAAATCCTTAGTATATCTTAGGTTGAGACTAATCGAAATAATTCCGAAGTCTACCAATCAAGGAAACCCCTCTAACAAGAATCATAGTCATTTTCCTCCTTTTGGAAATATTGGTTCTCCTTATATGCAACATTGTCCCTTCCTGGATTTATGATTGGTTTACCAGTTTGGTTCTTTTCAACCTCCTTGGTTCCCAATGCCCAAACTACTTCCCAACCAAGTAGTCCTCTACCTAAACAACATCAACCTCAATTTGATCTTAAAGTTGACATTTTTCCTTCTTCACCTATTCTTTCTGCATCCCTTTCTTCGTCCTCACCTTGTGAAAGTCTCAATTCTAGTATCCAGGAAGCTAGGAAGAAGAAGAAAAGTACGAAGAAGAAGAAGCAAATTAAGAAGGGGCAACCAAGAAACCATTTCTATGAATGAAACTAATGTCGAGAAACTTTCCAAAAATCCCTATAAAGTGAAATTGCCTTGCATGCTTTGTAAGGGTGACCACCTTCTTATAGATTTCCCTAGTATTCCATGGGTATTAGAAGTATGGTCATCACATCTGTTGAAAAATACAATAAGAAAGTCTCAATTTGATTTTGCCTTGGGCAAATTGAGAAAATTATATTTTCCACATCATCGGACAACTTGGATGCAGTTAACTTGTGTGACATGGCCAATTTACTTAATAAATTCAAGGTAGAGGGCTTGGAGTTCGATTAAGCATGTTTGATTGCTAATTTATAGAGATCAAGGTTAGATATTTCAAGTTGTTTTTAGTTAAATTAGTTCGAACTATTGGAGGAACTAGTGGAAGGTCAGTTGTGCAGTGGGACAACAGTCTAACTCAGTGATAATCTAGTTAACCAATCAATCAACCAAAAATATCTAGTGCGTGAAAAGAATTTGAGTTCCCCGGCCATGGTGGAGATTCCAAGGTTGTGTAACATCATTTTTACACTAGTATTGAGTGTACAGGTGTTGCATGCAGTTAGATGAACAACCTTGGGAATTGCATAATCATTTTGGAGGAAATTCCTAAATAATAAGGGCCTAATTTCCTTAGGAATTGCACAATGAAATAGGGGATCAAGTAGAGGCAAAATTTGACTAAGTTTGGGTCACAGCTTCCTAGAGAGTAGAGAGAGAGAGGTTATTCACTTGTAGGTTGAGCCCAGATTGAGCTAGCAATTGTAATGCATCTCTATTCATCAGATTAATGCAAGAAGGCAAAGGGGTTTTTAGTAGATTGCTTTCCCCTAGAAAAAAATTGTGTGCATGTGTGTTATTTCTCATTGCATGTTTGTGATTGATAGTCTAAATTGTGAATTGAATTTTGCAGAGGAGTAGAGTAATTTTGTGTCATGTGATTTTGATTAAAATTTCATGAGAAGTTTCAAATATACACCATAATTTCTACATGGTATTAGAGCAGGATTCACATTAGAACAAGAATTTTGAAGTTGCTTCTTAGGAGGATCGAATTTATAGTTCAATGTAGCAGGATCTCTTCAAAGTTGGGAGAATGACTTTCAATGGGTTGAGACTTGAGTATGCCTTGGAAGGCAGATCAAATTTCATTGCATAGAAGGATCACATGTAGGTGGTATTGGATGAAAATGGCTTGCTAGAATACATCAAGACAAATGCTTCAAAAACACAAGTATCTGATGCACATAAACTAACCCAATGGAAGAAAGATGTAGCTAAGGTGAGGAGAATAATATTGAAGGGAGTACAAGATAACATTTTCTCAAATCTCCTTGGGAAATAAACTCCATTATCAATGTGGAAAGAACTGATAGAATTGTTCACGAATAGTAGTGACCATAAGAAGTTGGCACTCAAGGATAAAATTTGAAATATCAAGATGCAAAAGAATGACACTATCCTGCAGTATCTGAGCATATCTACACAATTTCATGATGAACTTGGTGGGGTTGGTATTAATGTTGCAAACGATGACTTAGTGAGCCTATCCATTCTAGGCCTTACCAAGAGTTGGCATAACTACCAAGATTAGTGAATTGGAGGGAGAGACTACCGAATTGGAAACACTTATGATCTGATTTGGTACAGGAGGAAATAAGGTGGAATACCAAAGCTGGGACTTCATCCAAGGGCGAGGATGAAGAAAAAATTGCATTGGTTGGAAAGGGAAACAAGGGAAAAGGGAACAAATGTCAAACCAAACCAGAATCCAGCTAAGGGGGGAAGAAGAAACATTTGTCCAAAATTAAATGCTTCAATTCTCATGAATTCAAAGGACCATTCCATGAAGTTTCCACCAAAAAATTCAAGCAATAATACCTTAGGAGGAGCAACAGGTGAAGCTTTGACTTCATAGTTAAGCTTGACTTCACCCTTATCACATGCATGACCAACACAATGATGGGGAGCATGTGGTACTTGGACTTAGGTACATCGTTCCACATGATAGGGTGTATATATTTTTTCAATGACCTAGAGGAGAAATATCTCTAGATCCACATCGAGCTGGGGGATGACGGAAGATATGACATGATCGATATTGATACAATCACCTTTCATAGGGAGTCATGATCCCCTCTCAGAATCAAGGATGTCATGTTCATTCTAGGCCTAAAGAAAAATATCATCTTTGTTTCAGTTTTGGAAGAATGTGGTTATGATGTAATCTTCAGCAAAGGGAAATAATTTTTGAGACACATAGCCATGGGACAGGTCAAGAATATCGGGGTTCATGTGAAAAAATTGTATAAGCTAGATGTGGAAGATTATGTTGCATTAAGAAGTAAGGCAAATAAAGTGCAGAGCCATGATGTCGGTGAACTTTGGCACATAATACTTTTCCATTTGCATCATGGCGCCTTGAAGATTACGCAACAAATAACCATTGGCCTCCCCAAAGGAACACTTGAGCAGTAGGATGTATGCAAAGGATTTACCTTGGGGAAGTATGCAAAACCCACATTCAATGATTAGAACAACAAAGCACATGCAGCCTTGGAAAGGATCCACTCTGATGTCTATGGACCTTTCTCGACAGCCCCCACTACCAAACAAAAATATTTTGTTATTTTTAATGATGATTTCTCAAGGACGTGTTGGATCTTCTTCATGTGGAATAAGGATGATACATTCTCAAATTTTGTAGAATTCAAAGCACTAGTTGAGAAAGAGACCAGCAAGAAGGTGAAGGCTCTGAGGAGTGACAATGGAGGTGAGTATGTTTCAAATGACTTGAAGGAGTTTTGTGCAAAAGAAGACATTTGGGGAGAGCTAACAACACCCCATGAACCACAAAACAAATGAGGTGGCTAAGAGAAATAATTGTAGCATTGTGGGAGATGCAAGGTCTATGTTGCATGACCAAGGCCTACCTCTACATTTGTGAGTTGAGGCATGCAACACAATAGTATATTTGTAGAATTGGAGTCCTCATTGGATTCTTGGTATGATTAAACCATAGGAGGATTTCTCGGGGAGAAAGTCGAATGTGTTGCACTTCAAGATTTTGGAAAATCTTTCTACTACTATTTCTCCAAAGAATCAAAGGAGAAGCTTGATCTGAAAATAGAGTTTGGGGTATTTATGGGTTGCACATAAACTCCTCACAACTGTAATGTGTACATACTTTCCCTCAAAATGACATTTGTGCAAAGGGATGTAAAGTTTGATGAGGAGAAAGTGAGGTGGTGCTCTCTTGAGAGGGAGCTTCAAATCCGACCAAAGGAGGAGCTTTTATCTCCAAAGGAGGAGCCTCAAGAAGTTGTGGAGCAACTACAAGGAGTAGATAGTGGAGAAATCCACTCAAGCAGAAATATCCAGAGAAGGTAGGAAAATAACTAGGGAAGATGATATATTAGAGTAGGATGTGAGCGAGAACGTGGGAGCTAATTCAAATTTGCATAGGAAAAAAAGGTCACCTAAGATGTGCTCTAGATACATGGCTCTAATGACTGATATTTTAGAGACTGAGCCATACTCTTTTGTGGACGAAATAGATAAACCTATATGGATTGATGCAATGATGGAGGAATACAAATCCATTGTAAAGAATAGTGTTTGGAAAGTGGTCCCAAGACAAACAAATAAATCAATTTTGGGTTTGAGATGGATCTCCAAGATTAAGCACACAACAGATGGAAGCATAGAGAATTATAAGGCCATATTTATTTCCAAGGGATACTCTCAAGTTGAGGGAATTGGCTATGAGGAGACCAATGCTCCTATATCAAGGTACTCATCCATTTGATCAATTCTTGCACTAGATGCATAGATGGGGTGAAAGATTCACTAGATGGATGTAAAGACAATTTTTATAAATAGGGTTATTGAGGAGGAGCTGTACATCGAGAAACCAAAAGGTTTTGAGAAATTTGATCAGGAGTCTCATGTGTAATTGGTGATGATCAAATGATGAGATCTTGAAAGGAGGACCTTGCAAGGAAATTTGAGATGAAGGACATGGGTCTCATGAACTACTTCCATGGGTTGGAAGTATGGAAAGGGGATGGGGAACTATTTGTGTCTCACGGGAAGTATGAAAATGAGCTACTGCACAAATTTTGCATTGAGAGTTGCAAACCCATGGAGACACCTGTAGCGACCGTCTGGAGGAAGGAGACTGGCACTTCAAGTGAAGAGGTGGACGCTACCATTTACCGACAGTTAGTGGGTTCACTAATATATCTTGTGAATACACGAACATATATGTGCTATGTAGTCAACTACCTGAGCCAAGCTATGGTTAAGCTAACAAAATTATACTGGAAGGAAGTTAGGCATGTTTTATGATACCTCAGAGGCACTACCTAGTTTGGACTATGGTACAAACAAAAAGAGGGAGTGAAGCTATGTGACTTCACAGATGTAGATTGGGCGGGTAGTCCATCAAACTAAAAGAGTAAATCAGGTGGAATTTACAATGTTGGGTCTGCAACTATTTTCAGGTACAACAGGAAGCAAAGATCTGTGGTACTCAACTCGACAGAAGCAGAATATATGGTTTCAAGTCAAGGAACATGTGAGGCGATCCGGATGAGAAATATACTTGTGGGATTGTTTGGTTAGATGATGGATCCAACTATGATCTATTGTGATAATCATAGTTTCATTAAGCTCTCTAAGAATCTTGAATTTCATGATCGATCCAACGATATAGATATCTGGTATCACCATTTATGAGATTGTGTGTAGAGGTGGATAACGTTTCTACAATACATTCCGATAGAGGAATAAGATGCTGAATTTTTTACAAAGGCATTGTCAAGAGGGAAGTTCAAGTTCCACATGTGCAGGATAGGGGTGGTTTATAATCCCTTTCTCTCTGAGAGGGAGTGGTGAAAAATGTAGCAAGAAAGTATCAATTTGATTTAGCCTTGGTCAAACTGAGAAAATTCAAATTTCCACATCAAAAGACAACTTGTATGCAGTTAACTTGTGTGACATGGCTTGTGTCACTCAGTTTTCTCAGTAAATTTGAGTTAGAGGGCTTGGAGTTCAATTAAGAAGGTGTGATTACTAATTTGTAGCAATCAAGGTCATTTATTTCAAGTTTTTTTTTAGTTAAACTAGTTCTAACTATTGGAGGAACTAATGGAAGCTCAGTTGTGTAGTGGGATAATAATCGAACTTAGTGATCATCTAGTTAACTGATCAATCAACCCAAAATAGCTAGTGCATGTAGAGAATTTGAGTTCCCCAATTATGTTGGAGATTCCAAGGTAGTGTAACATCATTTATAGACTAGTCTTGAGTGTATAGGTATTGCATGCACTCAAATGATCAACCTTGGGAATTGTACAATCATTTTGGAGGAAATTCCTAAATAACAGTGGCCTAATTTCCTCAGAGATTGGGTAAGGAAATAGGGGCTCAAGCAAAGGTAGAAATTGGCTAAGTCTGAGTCAGATCTTCTTAGTGAGCAAAGAGATAGGCTATTCACTTGCAGGTTGAGATTATATTGAGCTAGAAATTGTAATACATCTCTATTCATTAGTTTAATGTAAGCAAGAAATAGGGTTTTTATCATATTTCTTTCCCCTCGAAAAAGTACTATGTGTGTGTGTTATTTCTCATTACATTTTTGTCATTGATCTTCTAAATTGTGAATTGAAATCCATATAGAAGTAGAGTATATTTTTGTCACGTGATTTTGATTAAAATTTCATGAGTAGTTGCAAATCTACACCATAATTTCTACAACATCATACCTTGCCATCAGCCTCTAGAGGTCATGCCAGTGATAAACCTTCAACTTGTGATAGTAAGGTCCACAAGAGAAAGGGTAAAGTTAAGTTTCCTTGTGGGTTATGTGAAGGGAATCATCCTATTCACCTTTTTCCTTATATGGATGAAGCCTCAAAATTTTTGGAAAGCCTTACAACTTCTTAGCCACAACTTTCGGTTGGTTACCTGAAGATTTCTCCCAATCCTCCACTAGTTGATGAAGTAATTGACTTGAATTCATATTCAGTCAATCCCACTCTCTCTAAATGTGAATCCCATAAGTCCATTCCAAACCAACCACTGGTTGAGAAAATGGTTGACTCAATTCCACCTTCAGTTGATCATATGTTTCCCATAGAGAGTGAGGTTCATACCGCTCATGTTCTTTCTTCTTTAGATCCTGTCGAACAAGGGGACATTTCTCCTATCGTCATGGAGCCCTCTCTAAGTAATGACTCAATTGGGAAGATTATTCAATAGGTACAAGTAATTCAACCCATTTATAGCATGCTATAGGTGCCAATTAGTCATCCTACATTAGGGATGAAGCAAATTCTGTCAGGGCAACAATTACAAGGAATACCCCAAGTTCTTGTTGGTCAAACAACAACCATGCAATAGCCTTAATCATGCCAATATTTCCAAGGTCAACCTTTTCAACAATATTAAGGATTTCCTGGGATTGGACAACTTGGTATGAGTTATCCTAATTATCAAAACAATCCATATCAAGGTGGGATAAAAATGTCAGTAGCCCAACC
Organism: Pinus taeda; assembly: GCA_000404065.3. Classification (NCBI taxonomy): domain Eukaryota; kingdom Viridiplantae; phylum Streptophyta; class Pinopsida; order Pinales; family Pinaceae; genus Pinus; species Pinus taeda. The sequence goes on along the minus strand of APFE030113815.1, from coordinate 11,683 downwards.
CATCCTATCATATCCTGCATATCCCTCACTAGTAATAACCCTCTTCCACAAGGGTACTAAGCTACCTAGGGGCTGGAACAAAGTTCCTTTTTTTATGTCAATCTCACTAAAAAATGAAATAAGGTCCATGACTATAGTTATTTTCCCGTGTCAAGATCGCTAAAAAATGAAACATATCCCCTTCTAATTAGAGTCTTTGACAAGATCTCATAAATTTTGAGTCGAGTATTTCACTTGATCTCTTAAATTAACCTTCATTCCATCCACCTATTAGTAACCAGAAGTCTACTCCGGTGAATGAAATGAAGCTCGGGGTGGGGCATGTTCCTATAATCCCGTTATTATGCTAGGGACATGGAAACTTATCTAAAACATAGTTTTCTTTTGTTTCAATCTTGTGTAAAAATGAAACCAATCTCAAGAATAGTTTTCCTCTGTTTCAAGCTTGTGTAAAAATGAAACCACTCACATTTTATGCCACGTGATTTCCATTTTCATTAGCCTATTTCTACCAGATGAGCCTTGGTTTTCTCATTCCATCGTCACCATCTTCTTGGATGATCATAAACTTTCACTTGGTTTCTACCCCTTCTTGAAGAACCGTTGTGATGAGTGGTCCTATTAGCCTACCTCATGACCTCTACATGTTTTGAGTAGTTCCATCGTCACCGGAACTAGTTGCTACCCTTTATACCACTCGTTCCTCTAAAAGGAGTCCTCTTTTAGCTCTTTTCAGAATCCCAAGACATAAAATTATGAAAAATGAATACATTAGTCGAGCATGACTAAAAGGTTCTCCTGAGTATTATTTTATGCCTTTTTAGACTCAAGAGACTAAATTTACGAAAAGGAACCGATGGAGTTTTATTTTTCACCTCTTTTTCAAACTCTTTAAAACATGAAAATAAGTCAAGGTACACCTTCACTGGACTTGTAAAATCATAAAACAATGTTGGATTCTTCAAACATGACAAGACCAAACCACTCCTTCTCAAGATTCATTAAAAATACTTGGAAGGATTCAACCGAAGGGTGAACTTATAGATAAAGCATATGTTATCTTCCTCAAGCTTGTAAAAAATAAAGAGGCACTGACCATAAATTGTTGGGGAAATTAAGAAAACAAAATATTTTACCTATTAACGGTAGCGAGCTACTCTTGGACATGACACTCTTCCACTTCATCTCTGTGATTACTGGGTTGGGAAATATTCTTACCTTTTTGGTTAATGACACCATGTTGAAATCCTTCATAATTGGTTTTGTGTCAATGTTGTGAACTCCATAAAGTGTCACTGATATGCTCAAGATAATTCCTTCTATTAACATCTTCTACAATACTCTTAAGCCTTCTTTCATGTTTGTCATTCTTGAACTAGCCCTGCATCTGTACATTCTATCTCAAATCATGATACCCATTTCGTGTCGTTGATGGGGGATACATCAAGGCCCTCCTGTGATGGGTCGCTTCCTATTGGAATCAACACATTATCTAGGAAGTTTTCTTAGAAACTCCCTTCAATACCTTGGAGCTTGCATACCTCAATGGAAATTTTCCTCGTTGTCAGCGACATGTTCTCGTCATTGGCCTGAGAATGGGAGATTCTGTGTGGTGTTCAACTTTAGTTCATTCATTCACACCACATAGATTGTACTATAGTACCTTGAGAGCCATTATGACCATCATTTTTTTCTCTTGTGTTTGTTAATGAATTACATCATTGGCAGGTAATAAAATGGTGTCTACCATGTTCGACTCCAACTCATTTATTTGCATGGTTAGAATCATACTATCGAGTGACTAGGTAGAAGACCCAAGATCTAGTTCCATCCATCTAGGTTGTGATTTCAGGATTAGATTACAAAGTTTGATGGCTATGATCATTTAGATATTCATCCAAGTATGAGTCAACACTCTATCATCAATGGATGATATTTCTTGATCATTGTACATGTAATATTGGCTTATATGTTAAGCATGGGTATGGCTCCCTTAGCAATGATATCATGATGATAATATATATTGTAACAGATGATGATATTGACCCATATGTTCTTGATCCAAACTTGTCACAAGGTAAAGCACTTCAGTCCTCAGCCACTGCTTCTAACTTTGTACTTTATGGGGCAATCTCTTATAGGTCATTTTTTCTCATTCATTCAAATGTCCAGGAAACCTGATCAATCAACATCCTTGACACCTTATCATTATCCATTTACAAAGCCTCAAGCATTGATTCTCCAAAAAGTCCAAGAGTTATGGGTTCATTATCTTAAAAACTCATTTTTGGCACCAACACACTTTGCCTTTAGTCCACTTGTGATGGTTGCATGTTGCATAATTGAGGAGTGGTAGTCACCAACCTAAATTTCTCTACTTTGTAGGTATGATGATTTGAATATTTAGGGAACAATAAAAAATATTTACAAATCTTCTCATTCCATAAGCTTCTAAGGTGGTTTTAACCATTTACCATGGATAGAGATCTTGAACTCCTACACTAGAGGTCTTATCTCTTATCATTAGATCATATCCTCTTTCATATGTGGATCTCAAGCTTAGATTGGTAAATCCTAAACTACCATTTTTACCCTATAAATTCACTACCCCCCTTAGAGTTTGGGTTGGCTTTTGGAGATTACTAGTGCCCTCATGTTGTTACTTTGAGCTTAAGGAATCATCCTCCTTTAATGCATTAGGGTTGAGTTTCAAGATTTTTTTTGTGGAAAGGAAGGAAAATACAATTGGGGAGACATCTAAAAAGTCAAGCATCTATCAATGGTTGTAGCTCTCTCCTTCATTTATTAATTAAAAAATCATTATGTTTTCCTATACTTGTGTCATGTTGATGGTTATGTATTTCAATGTCATTTGACACATTGATTAGGGACATTAGTTTATGCTATGTGGATATTGTAGTTATCTTTCTTGTTTTTGTCATTTTGTAGGTTCCATTTATAGCGCTTGGAGCTAGAGGTGAATATTACAAGCAAGGAGAAGAGGAGGACTTATTACAGATTCCAGGTAGGTTTCTTTTCTGTATTTTGATCTCTTCAACGAAAACATAGCTCTTGTTGTCGCTATTGTTTCTACATAAAGCCACTAGATCTAGGGAGTTCTTTTTTGTTCATAGAAGTGAATTTTCCATATAACACCTCATGTGAGTCTTGTCATCCAATGTTGATGAGGGTGATCTATTTACCAAGTAACACACATTATCTATTACATTTGCCCATAACTCCTATCCTAATTTGACACCACTAAGCATGTTCCTTTCTTTCTCCATAATTGTCCTATTCATCCTTCTTGTAACTCCATTTTGTTGATGTGTTTATGGAGTGGTCTTCTATCTATCTATATTGTACTTTTTTCAAGATTCTTTGAATTCATTGTTGTAAAATTTTCCACCATTATTTACCCTCAACACCTTAATTTTATTCTTTCTCTAGTTTTCCACATGATCCATAAACTATTTGATTTTTCAAACACCTTAGATTTCTTCCCGAGGAAATAAAACCATGTATTTCTCTAGAAGTCATCTATAAATGAGTCATAGTACATACATTTAGCTAGCAATGGAAACAAGACAATTCTAGAAACAACACATAGCACAAAATGTAATATTCTCTCTGCAATATTGCACTAGAGTAGAATCTTATCTGATTCTTCCTCCCATATAAAAAAATAAAAATCAAGAGAGAAATTAGACATACCTTCTTTCATACCATTAGCATATAGTACTTGAAGGCCCTTCTCTTCAATATTTCCCAATCTTTAATGCCACAACATAGTCTTTTCTCCAGAGACTATAAGAGTTTTTCCTTCTTTTGCTCCACTTTCAGGAACAAAGGAACTATTGCACCCATTACTAGTAGTGCTTCCCAACAGATTATATAGAGTTTGAGTCTAAACTCCCCTTAGCAATACCATTTCTCCTTGAACCATCATACAAGTATTATTTTAAAATATTATTTTTATAACTACAACACTTGTCTTGCTTACATAATGTAACCACCCCATCCCACATTTACCCACTTTTACAAGACCTCCAGGGTAAAAATGAGTTTAGAGTTACTATGACATGACCCAACCTCCAGGTTCAAGTTATGGAAGTGGGGCCTACTAAATGAAACTTTTACTACCACCCATCAGGGACACCAGATCACTTAAGAGTCTAATAACCGCCCCTAGTGATCAATCCCTAAGCTAAAACTTGTTTTCACAAGATTTACCAAAAACAAGATTTAACTCCCAACCAAGCCCTTGACACATTATGCGTGTAGTTGGAAAGCCCCAACTGCACCACAAACCTTCTTGCATGTGGTTATGATCGAAATATTCTATTTATGTGAATGTGATGGTGAGATATATGTCAATTTTTCAGGGATGGCCTATAGGCCATTGCCTAAAATTTCCCAGAACTTTCCAGAGTAAAGTCTCAGGTGATAACATGTCTAAATAATCAATACTACGGCTAGATCTTGCTTAAGACATGTTCGTCATATAATGGACATTTCTTTAAACATATGGTAAACATATAATCTACATGTCATGAATGCATATATGATCATGATGTCTTTAACTTCATCAGAGAATCATCAAGAAGGCTCAATTCCCTCTCACGTTAGTTGTAACAACACTTGTTAGCCCATGCATTCATCAATCATTCAATAACTTATCAAATCATGAACAAGATCCATAATAAGAGAACATAATATAACCATACATATAACCATCGTAGAATCCATGAAAAATGACCCATAAGATCAACATAATAACCAATACTTATCGTGATCAATCACAATAACAAAATCACTTATATTAACATATGCAAAAACCAACCAAGTTAAGGACTTCCACGTACCACCTGACCATATATTGGGATGAACCAAATTTCTCTTTCATCCAATCACCCCTGTTCCATATTACAAACATGAATGTGGAATAATATGGGTTCAAACCAAAATAGAACCAATCAAGGCTTACAGAGGCCAAACCGCCTCATCCCCCAACCACAGTGATTTCACTTAAACCGATCCAAAAATCACTAACATCAAAAAAATCTTATATTCCTTTGAATTCCTTCATCAGTTCCAAAGAAATTTTCCTATCTCCACCCATCCATCAATAGTTTCAAGAGAAAGTGCATCTCCACCCTTGACCCTTGAGAATTTTCCTGAGAACACCTCAACCAAGATCCAAGTCTATTGGTCATCCAAAGCTTAATCAAAGAGAGAACCCACTATATCATGAATATCTGGGAAATGAAAAGGCAAGGCTGAAACCATTGTCAATCTAGGAAATTCACATGCCAATGACAACCAAATAACTAAATAACCAAATGCATGTACCATGCATCTAAACCTCAGCAAGGAAATCACACATGCAACTTGTTACTTGTAATGAACTCCAGCTATAGTTGTTGATCAAAAATTCTCTTCGCTGCTCCCAATTCCTTTTCTTGTCATTTGATTTCTTCTCTCCAAGTCCAAGTGAATTCTAGGATGCTCTAAGAATTCTCTAAGTGTGCAAGAGTGTACTAAGAGTATGGAAAAAGAGATTCAAAATTTAAATTGAAAAAAGTTGTGAATTGTTTCTCTGATGCCTTTTTTATCATTGATGTCTAGTCTCTTCCTTTCATTTTTCCTTTTTCTTCATTTTCCTCTCATTTCTCTCTAATTTCCCTTGCATGCATATTTGTATCTCTTCATCTTCCTTTTCTCCTACTTTTCTTTATTCTTTTAATTAAATGCCATTTATTGCCTCTTTTCCTTTTCCAATTTCCATAGCCATTAATAAACCACAAGTGATGCCCACTATAATGTTTTTCTTGCCATTCAACTTGGAATACGTGTCCCATGACTTTTTTTTATTATTTACATCGAAAATCAACCAGGGGTTGTTACACATAAATCAGATTTCTAGTCAATCCTATGATGTGTAGAAAACTAGGGAGTGTGCTAATCATTCCTCCCATGAGCTTCAGCTTGAATTTTCCTCATCTCATGATTCTGGATTTCGAGTCATATACTAGAAAAACATCAGCACCATCATATCTTCAATACTTGCAAAACCATTCCCTGTGAGAAGTAATTTGAAAGGATGCCCTTGAGTCAACTAGCCATGCCTCATGATCTACATGCTTACTTGAAGAATCAAAGTGTAACACATTCCCTCCTTCATTTGAGGATGTTTTTGCTTTTGTAAAAGGAACATCATCGGTTTTTTATTTTATGAAAGGAGCATCATCGGATCCCTTCCCTTTCTCAACAATTTTGGATCTGCAATGTTTCCTATAATGCACTTCGTTTCCACATCTCCAATGTACACTTACAAAAGTTCCTAGATATTTATATATTCCTCTAGATTTAGGCATCTGATAGAAGGAATTTTTATTTATTTATTTAGGGATCATCCTACTGCAAAAAAGGCATTTGTGTTCTAACTTTCCATGTTTTTCCATCTCATATCTTCTAATAACAAGAATAAGACTATTTCATCAAAACTTAAAGTAGTTTCATTACTACCTCTATCAACAACTAGACGATCCCATGAGTTTAGTAAAGAACATAACAAATGGCTACACTTATATTCATTATAAATATTAATGTCAACAGATAATAGCTATCTTACCATAATATTGAAGGCATTTAGATGCTCCATCATCGATTCTCCATCCTTCATCCTCAAGTTATACAATTTTTTATATAGGAACATTTGTTCACCAGGGACATAGAATGATACAATACCAGTAATTTGATATATAAATCCTTTGTTCTAGATTCTCCTAAAACATCCAATAATATTGAATCTAAGAGAGAACCATATTATGTTGTTTTCCTTTTATCTAAACCAGTCTAGTCCTTTTTTTGACATCCCCATCATGCAGTATTGGAATCCACAATGATCCATTAATCTTGGTCCAATAATAGATCTTTCATTTTGATCTTCCACAACTTAAATCTCTTTCTTTTAACTTCTCAATCTCTATCATTGAACTACTCACAATTTCCTTTCATCGAAAGAATTTATTCTGCAGATCTCCCTCTTTAACAAGGTCTAGAAAAGCCTAAGAAAAAAAACCGTAGCCACAAAAGCATCCCCTTGAAACCAAAATTGAAACTGATACCAAAAACATGCTTTAACAATGTATACTTAATTTCTACAAATTGATATTTAATAATACATGAAATATGCAATGATGCACACACACACACACACACACACATTAACATAGAGATTTTACCTTGGAAACCCAAATAAGGAAGAGTAGATTTTTTTTTTAATATATTCTTCTTTACAATATTATAATACTTTCTACACACACACACACACACACACACATACATATATATCCCACAACATCCATAAATAACCAATATGTTTGCCTTATATTAAAATATAACCATAGTTCCTTCACCAAAATTAGAAAACTTGGGTTAGACAACTATGGCAGACAAAAAATTGGTAAAAGTGAAAAATGGTGTGTTGAAAATTCCCCCTCCCCCCCCCCCCCCCCCAAAAAAAAAAAAAACTACCTAAATCATTTTTGAGGGAACTATCCCTGAGCCCCCACATAAAGGGACTTCAGCCCCCTATGACCCCCTTGTTATGCGCAAAACAACATACAACACATGGAGGTAGTTGTGCAAAGAATATAACACATACGTGATAGGTAAGCCTTGATGTTCATATCCACTTCCATTTCAAATAAAGGTTGTGAAGGAATGATCACATTAGAACTAAGTTTCTCTTTATCAATCGCTTTTTTTACTCCTCTTTTGGGGTTTCACTATATCTTGGTTTCTCATCTAATCCAACTTCTAAGTTATAGGGACCAACCTCCCCAAAGACCCAAACTCATTTTATAGAACCAACATGAGGAGGTTCATATTGCGAGAGATATTAATGACTTTTTCTTCCATCCCTCCAAACCTATCGTCTACTACATCCTTAACATTGTTATGACTAGATTCATTTCCTATGGCTAGGATTCTATGACTTTCTTCTCAAGCCACTTCCTCAACCCTTTAACTTCCCATGAAAAACCTATACAAAATCTCTTATACCAGTATTATATATAAAATGCCATGGATACTCCACTAGAATAGTTCATTACAATATATCTTATGATATTACGAAATATTATTATGTAGGTTTATTTCCTTAAAACTCAAATTTATTATCAGTAGATTATTGCTTAAATTTTTGAAAAGAACTAAAATTAAAATATGAAAGAAAATAATTAACACACTAATGATAGAAATGAACACCATATGTGACAGGGTAAAGTTAATATAGGATAAAATCTAACTAGAAGGCGAGGTCTATTTTTGACTCTCTTTTCTTCACTTAATATGAAATGTGAATTCAAAGAAAAGAGAACGCAACACATAGTTACCTTTGACACTATGACATGTTTTTCCAGTACAAAATCTTCTTCCTACTCTAATATGCTTTGAAGTCTCACTCCTATATGCTCTACTAAAATATGGAACAAGTATGACACTAAAATAATAGAACTCGTTCTCCTCCTAATGTTAAAATATTTAACATAGCTTAGTAGTTTCCTAGGGTTAGGGATTCTACATGCCCCAACCTTCATTTGGTGTAAAGGTTTTGACCTTCTAGAATATTCTTAAAAATACACTTGAAAATACCCACACATGATCTAGATTGGATCATTATATTTTTTTTTCATTCATCTCAATGTTGTTAGAATGGAAAAAGTTGGAGGAATCAACTCATATGACCATTTTTATCGACAAGACCCCATTTGGAAAATAAGGTTCTAAAACCTTTTGGTAGAATTTTGAGGCATCAAACAATGTTTTTTGGGTAAAAACTTTCCTATTTCAATTTTCATCTCTTTTCATATTCTACACAAAGGTACCTTTCCAACGGCATAAGAATCAGCTCAAATGGAGACCGCATGAAAAAGTTATGCCACTTAAAAGTTGACCTTCCTGTTTTCACCACCATAATTCGAGAGGATGCCATGTTAGCCCTCATTATTCATGCAAAAGGGCCTAGACATGTGACTATGATTAAGAAGAATGACGAAGAGACAATATTGTAACTTTGATTAAGAGTTGAAGTAGTCAAGCATAACCACTAATAGGCCATCAGAATATGTTGTAACCGGGCCACTAAGAAGAAAAGGGGGTTTCATTCTTTTCGAGTGCATTTTTTTCCATAGATGAAAAAAAATAGTTGAGAGGGATAGGAGATAGAACAAATATATAGGATTTTTGCACTATAGTAGCCCAATGGTCACATGCCATACTTCTTTGTACTCGTAGCAATTTTCTATTCAGAGAGAGAGTAAAGCAACCTCACCTTCCAACTGGGTTTTCTCCTAAAAGGGTTTCCCAGGTCATATCTCGTGTTAAATCATGGTTTATGATTTTTTGTTTTATTTATCTCTATTTTCTACATAATTTTAATTTTCATGCATATGAAACTAATAATAATCTATAGATCCATAAATCTAAAAAGAAATAAAACCCTAATATTGTAAATTTCTTATTTTTAAATATAGCTTTATCATGTCTATTGTGACAAAGTATATAGTAGAATATCCATAGTAATTTATGGATCAAAACATAATTAATCATGGATATCATGACATCTACTCCGTACCATAGTGGTTTATAAGGTAGGTCAACTTATAGGATGCATAACTTTCACATATGAACTTTGATTGAGGTGATTTTCACATCATTGTAAAGATATTAACGTGCAAAATAGTTTTGGGGGGTTTATACTCTAGAGTCATTCTTGCAATTTTTTATTATCCCTAAAAGTTCCATTTGATGCTTCAAACTATCTCTCAAAGGTTTCACACCCCAAACCTCCAAACTGGGAGTTTCCAGTAAAATGGGTCTTGCAATCCAAGTACTCCATTTCTTCCCCTCAAAACATATCAAGATAGATAATAAAAAAATATAAAATGATCCACTCCAAATAAATTATTAAGAAATTGTGGATTATACCATCATATATAAGTGTACTCCCATGTTATCAAGAAGGGGCATTGTGATCATTGTTTCTCATGGGAACCTGAATATAAAAGAGTGAATAACAATGAGCATGAAAAAGGTATGCAAGTGAGAATCCCCAACTATGTGGAAATAATTGAGAAGTGACTTGGCACACAATGAGGTTTCCTACATCTATAGAGAGATGGTAGTGAAGAGAAAAATCATAATGTGTTATCGGGCATTTTATGATGTTCTAACCTCACAAGTAAGATATAAAAAAAATATGGGATCTTGTATATTAAGAATATTGGTACGGGAGTGTTTTTCTAACATATATTATAACAAATTCTTAGTTGATTGTTGTAGTGTGTCTTCCAAGTGTGCAAGAATTGTGCTCTTTTGTTTCTAGTGCATACACTAAGAGAGAGTAATGATGAGTGAGTTGTAGAGGTTCTATGCTTGTGAGAGTGCACATTGCCCTTGTTTGTCCATATAATCAACTCATGGTTGGCAATTGAATGTGGATTGCACATAGTTTTGGAAATCTAATCCTCCATAGCAAATCCATATGTTTGAAAATTCCTTGAGAATAGCATGTTGTACTTCATTTATAGTTATGAATACTTACAAGTTGTACCATCAAGTTCTTATGCTCTTAAAAAATATTTATTCAACAATTACCTCTATATTGTGAATCTATCATTCTAAGTTAATACACTTTTAAATTACATGCCTAGCTATACTTTCAAGGTGTACAAGGGCATGCTAGAGCAATAAGGGCGAATAGTATGAATTCATGGAAAGGTAAAAAAAAATGATCAATAAATTTCTAAGAAACACTTTTGTGTACATATAAATTCAACTAATTAGGGAAACATTTTTACAAATCAAATGGGAACTTGACCGAGTTCTCAATTTTTTAGAGGTAGCAAAAAATCATCCGATTTTGAAAAGTGTTGATTCAAAATACTCCTTTTGTTTCGGAGCATATTTTCGAGACTTTAAATTTTCCTTGTGCACATTTTTTTAAAATGTTAGTGATTTTCATGAAAATTTTGAAAAGTGTTGATGCAACATCAAACCCTTTTTTTCAGCTTATTTTTTACACTTTAAATTTTTTGATATATTAAACATAGATAAAAAAAATAAATTTAAAGATAGTGATTTTCATGCGGATTTGGAAAAGTATTGACTCTTTTCTAGGCATATTTTTGACACTTTAAATTTTCTTATGTCATAGGTATGCACAATTTGATTTTTAAATGTTGATTATTCAACCGTTTTTCAAGCTGTATTATTCCTCTTCTTTTTTTTTTTTTTTTTTTTTGTAAGCTTTTGGTAGGACTCTCCGATTTTCATGTCCATTACACACCCTGCTACGGGGAAGGGTAGCCCAAGATTTGAACCCAAGACTTCCGGTTTGGTGAGACTTCATTTCTAGGCATATTTTTAACACTTTAAATTTTCTTATGTCGTAAGTATGCACAATTTGATTTTTAAATGTTGATTATTCAACCCTTTTTCAAGTTGTCTTATTCCTCTTCTTATTTTTAGTCTAAAAATATTTATTTTTAAGAGTTTTCCAAACTTGTGCTTTTGGTTTTCTTTGCAATGTTTTCTTTGCAATGAAATTTTTAATTGTTTTGCAAAGTTAAAAAAAATAATAAAATTAATATTTTGAAGTTATGATTTTTTATAT
>APFE030113796.1:4546-16837 GCA_000404065.3 Pinus taeda | reverse complement strand
GACCATTGCATACATAAAGCTACTGACTGCACTTGCATATGGAACACGGGACATGTCCTCTTCCTCTTCTTGTGTCTTGGGACACTATTCAACAGATAACCTCACACCTACAGGAATAGGAACCTTCACCGGTTTTACTATCCTACATATTAAACCTCTGCAGTATTGTCTCGACATACTTCCTCTGGTTTAACCAGAGCTTCCTCTTTGCCCGATCTCTTTTAATTTCCATGCCCAAAATATAGTTTGTAGCACTGAGATCTTTCATGTCGAATTTGGAGGACAATTGGGTCTTCAAATCCTGGATAATTTCTTTGTCATTTCCAACCAACAACATATCATCCACATACAAGACCAGATAAATAACACGGTCACCAATTAATTTAAAATACACACAATGATCTGCTTTGCTTCTGGTGAAGCCAAGTCCCCGTATAAATGTATCAAATTTCTGATACCACATCCTTGGTGACTGTTTTAACCCATACAGAGACTTCTTTAACTTGCATACTAGTTCTTTCTTACCCTTCACCGCAAAGCCTTCAGGTTGGTTCATGTAGATTTCCTCTTCCAAATCCCCGTGAAGAAATGTTGTCTTCACATCCATCTGTTCTACCTCAAAATCAAAAGCAGCAGCAACAGATAAAAGTAATCTAATAGAAGTTACTTGGCAACAGGAGAAAAAATATCACCAAAATCAATTCCCGGCACCTGGGAATAACCTTTTCCACCTTCCCTTCTGCATTTGTCTTCTTCTTGAACACCCATTTGCTGCCAATGGGTTTCCTTCCAGCTGGCAGCTCCACCAGATCCCAAGCCTCATTTTTGTGCAAAGATTGCATTTCATCAACCATGGCCTCTTTCCAGAGTTTTCCATCCTCTAAATCCACTGCTTCCTTCATAGTTCTGGGATCATCATCAGTAACAGACAAAGCAAAGTTTGAACAGAAAGCAGATGGACTATACCTTTCTGGCTGCCTTCTTTCTCGAGCTGATCTTCTCACAGCCGGAGTTTTTGGCTCTTCATCTTCTGATTCCTCCTCTGCTACAGAGTCTGATTCTTCCTCCTTTAGTTCAAACTCTATCTTCACAGGTTCCTTTGGTTGGACTTCATGTTTAATAACATATTTCACCTCTCTGAACACCACGTCTCAACTGTACACAACCTTCCTTGTTACTGGGTTCCAAAGGCTATAACCCTTTAAACCATCCTTATACCCAATAAAGATGCACTTTTCACATTTACTATCCAACTTGGTTCGTTTCTCCTTTGGGACATGTACATATGCATCACATCCAAATACCCTCAGATGTGAAAGAGAGTGTTTCTTACCAGTCCATACTTCTTGTGGAGTCTTATCCTCCACTGCTGATGAAGGTGACCTGCTGACCAGCTAACATGCAGTATCCACTGCCTCTGCCCAAAATTCTTGTCCTAACCCAACACCACTAAGAATGCTTCTTGCCCTTTCCATCAACGTCTTATTCTTTTTTTCTGCAACTCCATTTTGCTGAGGTGTATATGGAGTAGTCTTCTTCCATGCTATACAACACTTCTTACAGAATTCTTCAAATTCCTTACTGCAAAACTCTCCACCGTTATCTGTCCTCAACACCATTATCTTCTTCTCTATCTGGTTTTCCACCACAGCCTTAATTTCTTTAAACGTGTCAAAGACTTCAGATTTCTTCTTAAGGAAATACATCCATGTATTCCTTTAGAAGTCATCTATAAATGATACATAGTACACAAACTACCTAGTTATGGAACCTTCACAGGTTCAAACACATCACTGTGCACAAGTTCTAATATTTGTTTCGCCCTCTTACTACTAGAGGGGAAACTCACCCGATTCTGCTTCCCATATACACAATTTTCATAGAAATCAAAATCCAGAGAGCTATTACTCATACCTTCTACCATGCCTTTACCATGAAGTATCCGAAGACCCTTTTCTCCAATATGTCCAAGCCTTTGATGCCACAGCATGTTTTTCTCTACAGAGACCACTAGATTTTTTGCTCCATTTTCAGGAACCATAGAACTATTGCACCCGTCAACAACAGTGCTACCTTGCAGCTTGTACAGAGTTCCAATCCGAACTCCCCGCATCAATACCAGTGCTCCTCGAACCATCTTGCAGGTATCCTTCTCGAACACTGTCTTTACACCTGCATCATCCAACTTGCTTACAGAAATCAGATTTCTGGCCAATGCAGGAATATGTAGAACACCTGGAAGGGTTCTAACCCTTCCACCTTGCAACTTCAACTTTACTTTTCCACGACAAATGATTCTAGCCTTCCTATCATCTCCTAAGAAGACATCACCACCATCGTATTTCTCATACTCGCAGAACCACTCTCTATGGGGAGTGAAGTGAAAGGAGGCACCTGAGTCAATCAACCATGCCTCATGATCTACATGTGTACTTGAAGAAGCCAAGTACACATCCCCACCTTCATCTGAGGTGGTTTTTGCCTCTGCAGAAGGAGCATCATCAAATCCTTTTCCTTTATCAGGAGCTTTCGATTTACACTCCCTTTTGAAGTGCCCTTCCTTTCCGCATTTCCAGCACACCACCTTTGTAGGTTTTCCTGGAGATTTAGATCTCCCTCTAGATTTAGATCTCCCACTCGATGACTTATTTTTGTTTCTGTTCTGGGACCGTCCTCGTACAGACAAGGCATCACCATTCTGGTTGTCCAAATTTTTCCATCTCATCTCCTCCGTCAGCAAGGCTGAGACTATTTCATCAAACTGCAAAGCAGTTGCATTGCTAACCTATTGCAATAACCAGACTATCCCACGAGTCTGGTTTAGAGAACACAACAAACTGATGCACTTATCTTCATCTGAAATTTTAATATCAACAGATAATAACTAACTTACCACAGTATTAAACGCATTCAGATGCTCTGTCACCGAGTCTCCATCTTTCATCCTCAGGTTATACAGCTTTTTCCGCAGGAACAATTTATTTACCAGAGACTTAGATTGGTACAAAGTCCCTAACTTGTCCCATAAAGCCTTCGTCGTAGCTTCCCCTGATACATTCAACAATACTGAATCTGAGACACACAATCGTATTGTGCTCTTTGCCTTCCGATCCAACTTCTTCCATTCTTCATCGGTCGCTCCCGTTGGTTTAGTACCCGTATGTACCGCGATCCACTAATCTTTATCCACCAACAGATCCTCCATCTTGAGTTTCCACAACTCAAAACTTTGACCATTGAACTTCTCAATCTCTATCTTTCCACTGCTCGCCATGTTCTTTCACCACCAGAATTGATCTCGCAGATCTCCCACTGAACAAGGTCTACCACAGGCCCGAGCGAAACCCCTCAGCAACAAAGGCGTCCCCTTGAAGCCAAAACAGCTCTGATACCAAATGTAAGTTTTAAGCCCATACAGAAATTACCTGCATACGAATTCTAAATCATAGAAAAAATAAAAATGTGAGAGCATAACACATAAAACACATATACACAGACATTTCCCACTGGATCCCAAAACCGGGACTACCAGCTTGATTTTTCATTATGTTCCTTTCAATGTTACAATACATATTTATACATGCCGAAGCATCCAATACCATGGACCGAAAAAACATCACGTCCAATACCATGGACCAAAAAACCATCGATCCAATACCATGGACTGAAAACCATCGCATCCAAAAAACATGTGCGAAAATCATGCACAAAACCAAGGTGGGTCTGCCCAACCTAACATAGGGTCCAAAACCAAAATTTTCTGGGGCGCTGCCCCGAACCCCATAAAGTGGGGTTACGGGTACCCCTCAAACCCCCTGTTAACTATGTGGAAAGAATATAACACAACCCAACACTTAATACTAGGAAAGATGATAGTGAAGAAACTCTTCATACCTAGCTAAAACTTTATCTACCACTTAGGTTTCAATTTGAGTTAGACTGATTGAATGAAGGTTTTTCTTGAAATATGGATGCTAAGGAATTTCCCAATGAGAGTGATGTAGGAGCATCCAGCGAAGGGTGCCATGACTGGGTGTTGGTCTCAGCTAAGGAGGAGACGCTCATCAGTAATTTGAATTTCATTTGTGTTTGTTAATCAAGAACAATATTAAGAGCCCGTTTTATGTCTTTGTCTGTTAATAGGTAGTTAGGGATAGTACAGTTAGGGACAATACAGTTAGGTAGAAGTAGTTGTAGACACATGGTTGTTTGGTCTCTTGTTTAGTTTATCTTCATAGTTATTTACTTTTGAAAAAAATGAAAAGTAACAAGAAAGAAAATATTATCTTTGTATTCTGCAGAATGAAAGAATCAGAATAGCAAGATAGTTAACAACTGTAAAACTAAACAAGCATCTGCCAACAGTTTGGTTAACTATATTAAAGATTAGAAAACAGATGTACACAACATGGATAGGGTTCGACATTTTTTGGGCAGAGAAGAATAATACAAAAAAGAGTTATTTTCTTCTCATTTTCGGGAGTCCATTTGAATAGCTATTATGTCCTTTCTCATCTAATTCTTGCTATGTGTAAAAAGAAGACAGTTAAACAATCTGTCAACATCCTTCCTTGTAGAACAGAGGCAAATTTCCAAAATAAATGACAAGCAGAAGCATAGCTACAAGACAAACACAGATGTAAACAATGAAGACCGAACACATAGTTCCTTTGCATGCTAAGAAGCTATAGAGGCATGAGAGTATGCTACATCGAGCCATCATTAACAAATACAGTCACACAACCAAATTTGAGCAAGAGGTAATCCTGTGCACACTAATACAAAATCCTTTTCATTAATTTTTCACAATAATTACTATAGCAAACATTGTGGTTCCAACCATACAATTACAAGTTTAAAGTCTAGCAGTCCTGAAGGTGAGAAAACCCTCCTTCGAAAGCAGAGCAACGAGAAGAGGGTTAGGGTTTAAACCCTTAAACAAAATTCATTATAGTTCATGGCAGAACCCACATTATTCAGTCAATCGAACCAAAAAACCAAAATTGCTCACAACAGAACGACATTGCAACGAGACTCAGGTCGAGTACAAGAAAAGACAACTAGAAACCCTTCGACCAAACAGAGACAACAAGGAAAGATCCTACCAGTTCCATTCGAAGAAGGAGCCGAGGGATACTCTAGCCAGAGACTAGCGACCTACATAGACAATACAATAAGGCATTAGCACTGTGGTTTGAAAGCAAAACAAAAAGATAGTGGAGACTAACAGAAAGGGAAAGAGAATGCCAAAAGAACCTACCCTCTTGATAGCAATGCTGGACAAGGGGAGTCATAATTGACTACAGCCATCACAAAACAAAACCCTGCTCGCAAGGAGCCAAGTCTATTAGTGCACAGAAAAACTGAGAGCATAATCTTCATCAGGGAGAGAAATTTTACCTTGCCAAAGTGAGAAGACGCCGAATGGAAGGGTCCTGTTAAGGCCATGACCTGAGCACAAACGCATGCATACACAAACAACCACTTATACGACCTTACAAGTAGCAAAGGAACCATAAACAAATTCCAAAAGACCAAGCGAGCAATGAAAATGAGACAGTGAGCATCGAGCCACGAAAGGAGAAGAGAATCTCACAATAGTTCAACCAATGACTAGCAGAGCCAAGCCAGCAAGAGCGTAAACCAAGAAAAAGATTGAGGCACAGCTTCCACTTATAAACAGAGAAGCCACAGTTGGCACTAGCGAAACATTGTTGCATAATAGTGACAATCACCCACAGAACCGTAGAGCTCACAAACCAAACAGAGCACAGTGAAAATGACCAGGAGAAACCAATACCCTAGGGTTTAGGCAAACGCGGGATAGAAGCTCGAGGCCAGGACAATTGTCCTCTCGGCTTAGAAAATCATTGACACAACAATCAATGCCAAATCTAAAATATCAGTGCTAAGCCCTGGTTAATAAAATAATTATTTTTAAATCATTGTTAATCAACGGTTATTGGGTTGATTAAGTCATATAGCACGGGCTAGTCCCATCATAGTGGTATCATAGTAGGATTTAGAATTGGCTTGAAAAATGGAGGTAGGAAGATGAGGTCGTGGAAGAGGTGCTCAGAGGATAGCTGAGGAAGGATTGTGGGAGGAGATCAGGATCCTTACTGCTTGTTTGGAGGCAGTTGAAGCAGGGAGAAGAAGGGATCCAGAGATAGGAGATGATAGCAAAGAAGAGGCTGTAGTGACAATAGATGGGTCGGACGAAGAAGGGTTGGAAATGAGATTGTCGAGGTCGGCCCTATTGGCGAGTAGTAATCCTAAACTAGAAATTCCAAATTATGACGACAACTTGTCTACAGAAGTCCTGTTGGACTGGATCAGCGAGCTGGATAAGTATTTCGAATGTGAAGAGATTAGTGAAGATCGAAGAGTTAATTTCGCTGCAACAAAGTTGAAGGGACACGCAACCCTATGGTGGGATAGTATCCAAATAGAGAGGAGGAGGCTGAACAAGTTGCCAATCAAGAAATGGTGAAGGATGGTGGCCAAGTTGAAAGGCAGGTTTCTTCTTAAGGATTACCAAATTGCACTACATCGGCAAGTGCAGAATCTGAAGCAGAAAGAGATGACAGTACAAGAGTATACTGAAGAGTTCTATCGGGTAAATTTGAGAGCTAGTTATACAGAGGACACCTTGGATAAAACAACAAGGTACGTAAATGGTTTAAGGTTAGAAATATTAGATGAAATCAACATTCTTTCCCTGAAAAACATAGAAGAAGCATATCAAAGTGTTATGAAAGCAGAGGAGAAGATCGCTAGGAAACAAAATGCCAGGAGAGGACGGGGAACTGGTAGAGGAAGAGGACAGTCTTATGGTAGAGGGTGAATTGCCAACAATAATGAGGAAGGCAGCAGTTCCAAAGCTTCTGGGACAGCAGAAAAAGGTGACAAAACGAGAGGTGGTAGGCCATATCAGCGAGGGAGAGGAAATGGCTAAGGCAGAGGAGCTAGTTATCAATGTTACAGGTGCCACAAGTGGGGGCATAGGTCTTTTGAGTGCCCGAAGATGGAACAAACTGGACAGAGGGGTGAGTATGTCGCGCAGCCAGAGGAAGCAGAGGCACCTCCCCAAGAAGCAAAAAATGTGCAGGAAATAGGGGAAGCCTTAGTTTTGAACAAGGTGTTGCTGAAACCAACCAACAAAACAACTGAACAAACTCAAAGGAAATCCTTGTTCCGAACAGTTTGCAAATCGCACGGAAAGTGCTGTAAGCTAATTAGTGATAGTGGAAGTACAAATAATTTGGTTTCCACGGAGATGGTGGAGAAGCTGGGGTTAAAGTGGTTGAAACACCCCACACCTTACAAGGTATCATGGCTGCAAAAAGGCCATCAGCTGCTGGAAGATGAGCAATGCGAAGTGGAGCTCCATATCGGCAGATATAAGGATAAGGTCATTTGTGATATAATGTCGATGGATGTATGTCACATACTGCTAGGTAGGCCATGGAAGTATGATAGGAAGGTAGTACATGACGAGAAGACAAACTGTTATAAGTTTGTCAAAGATGGGATCAAGCACACGCTTGTGCCCATCAAGGAAGAAGAGACAACAAAAACAAGTGGGTCGAGAGTGTTATTAATAGGCGGAAAACAATTTTTGAAACAGATTGAAGACAATGAAGTAAGCTATGTTGTTGTAAGAAGAGCAAAGACGGTGCTGCTACACACAAAGGTGTCAGATTTGCTTGTGGAAATTCAACAGATGCTGCAGGAGTTTAGCGATATAGTAGTGGATGAATTGCCAAATAAACCACCCCCTAAGAGAAGTATAAGTCATCATATTCACTTTATACCCGGAGCAAGTTTGCTGAATAAGGTAGCATATTGGATGAGCCCCAAAGACAATGAGGAGATCAGAAAACAGGTGTAAGAATTGCTAGATAAAGGACTGATAAGGGAGAGTTTGAGCCCCTGCACAGTTCTAACAGTTCTCGCTCCCAAGAAAGGAGGAGAATGGCGGATGTGCACAGATTCGAGGGCCATCAACAAAATTACCATCTGGTACAGATTCCCACTACCATGGATGGATGACATGATGGACTGCCTGAGCGGGGCAACATATTTTTCGAAGATTGATTTAAAGAGTGGGTATCATCAGATACAAATTCGAGAAGGGGATGAGTGGAAGACGGCCTTCAAGACTAACGAGGGACTGTATGAGTGGCTGGTAATGCCATTTGGGTTGAGCAATGCACCCAGTACCTTTATGGGATTAATGAACAAAATGCTGAAAGAATACATTGGGAAGTTTGTAATAGTGTACCTAGACAATATATTAATTTTTAGCAAGACAAGAGATGAACACTTTCGACATGTTCAAAAAGTGCTAGAAAAATTGCAGCAGAACAAACTGTTGATAAATCTGAAAAAGTGTACTTTTCTGCAAAAAAAATTGGTTTATCTGGGTTTCGTGATTGCAGAAAATGAGTTGAAGATGGACCCAGAGAAGATTGCAACAATTGTCAACTGGCCATCTGCGAAAAGTTTGTTTGAGGTACGTCATTTTCATGGGCTAGCAAGTTTTTACCGAAAATTTATAAGAAATTTTAGTGAAATCTGTGCACCTATGTTGGACACTATAAAGAAGGCAAGTCAGCCTTTTCATTGGACCGAGGCAGCAGAGAGGAGTTTTCAGCTACTAAAGAAGAAGATCACAGAAAGACCAGTCCTGAGATTGCCAGATTTTAAAAAGCTTTTTCAGGTTTGCTGTGATGCAAGCAGTACGACCATTGGAGCTGTACTTAGCCAAGAAGACAAACCTGTTGCATTTTTCAGCGAGAAGTTGAATGAGAGCAGGCATAAGTATTCATCCTATGACAAGGAATTCTATGTTGTCATCCAAGCACTAAAGCACTGGAGACACTATTTGCTAGGGAATGAGTTCATTTTGTTCTCAGATAATTCTGCACTGTAGTATGTGATGCAAAAACATAAGCTAAATCACAAGCATGCAAAGTGGGTAGAATATTTGCAGAGTTTCACCTTTGTGTTGAAACACATCAGCGGGCAGGCCAACAAGGTGGCAGATGCCTTGAATAGAAGAGCCTTACTCTTGCAGGAGAGTACGATTCAAGTGTTGGGCTTTAAGCACTTGAAAGACTTGTATCAGACTGACACGGATTTCAAGGAGGCATATGAAGCCTGTCAGAATCTGTTGGTGAGAGATAATAGTCCATGGTTGGACTATACTTTGTAGGAGAAGCTGTTGTTTAGAGGAGGATAGTTATGCATTCCTGACTGTTCAATGAGAGAAATATCATTCGGGAGAAGCACAATGGAGGTCTAGCCAGACATTTCGCTATAGACAAGACATTAGAGCAGCTCAACCATTTTTGTTTTTGGCCAAAAATGCGAAGGGATGTGTAGAGATTTGTGACCAAATGTGAAGTGTGTCAGTTGGAAAAAGGACATAGTCAAAATATGGGACTTTACACGCCATTGCCCATTCCAAGTAGACTGTGGGCCTCAGTCAGCTTGGACTTCAGCTTGGGTATACCAAGGACGCAGCAGGGTTATGATTCGATGATGGTGGTAGTAGACTGGTTTTCAAAGATGGCACATTTCATCCCTTGTAGAAAAACCAGCGATGCCACTCATGTGGCCCACTTGTTCTTTACAGAGATTGTCAGACTACATGGTCTACCTAAGTCCATTCTCTTTGGCAGGGACATTAAGTTTACAAGGCACTTTTGGCACACCCTGTGGAAGAAGATGGACACGTAGTTGAGTTATACCTCTGCTTATCACCCACAAACTGATGGGCAAACAAAGGTGGTAAACAGGAGTCTGGGGAACCTACTATGAAGTTTGATTGGTGAAAATTCGTGAATGTAGGATCGAGTACTTGCCCAGGCGGAGTTCGCTTACAATGACTCACCCAATTGCAGCACAGGTTACAGTCCTTTTCAGATTTTTTATGGCATGCATCCTCGTGGAGTGCATGAATTACGAGATCTAGGACAGCAGGAAAGACAGAGTGCTGATGGGGAAGATTTCGCTAAAGCGATGAATGATTTACACAAGCAGGTGAAAATCAAGTTGCAGGATAGAAGTGAAAAATATAAGCAGTAAGCATATTTGAAACAAAGAGAAGTGTAGTTTAATGTGGGGGATGAAGTCCTTGTGCATTTGCACAAGGAGCATTTTCCGAGAGGCACGTATAACAAATTGAAGTACAAAAAGATAGGCCCCTGCAAAGTCTTCTAGAAATTTTCAGTGAATGCTTATGAAATATAGCTGCCACTAGGAATAGGCATCTCGCCCATCTTTAATGTGGTAGACTTATTTACATACACTGCTGATCCAGAGGAAGATGGTGCAGCACGGCCTACATGGGATACCCAAGACAGAAGTGAGGCTTGGATGAGACAAATGCCTTACATTTAGCCCCTCGAGATCGAGAGGATCCTCGACACTCAGGTGGCCAAGCAAACCTGACAGAAAGAGTATCTACAATATCTGGTCAAGTGGAAGAACCATCCTATTGAGGACAGTTCGTGGCTTGACGCCAGGCAGATAGAGCAGGCGGGTTATTCGGTCGAGAAGCTCATGGACCGGAGTCATGAATTTTTCTTACCCCGAGAGCTTGATGCAGGAGCATCCAACTAAGGGCGCCATGACCGGGTGTTGGTCTCAGCTAAGGAGGAGAGGTTCCTCAGTAATTTCAATTTCATTTTGTTTGTTATTCAAGAAGAATATTAAGAGCATGTTTTATGTCTTTGTTTGTTAATAGGTAGTTAGGGATAGTACAGTCAGGTAGAAGTAGTTGCAGACACATGGTTGTCTAGTCTCTTGTTTAGTTTATCTTCATAGTTATTTACTTTTGAGAAGAAAACAAAATATCAGGAAAGAAAATATTATCTTTGTATTCTACAGAACGAAAGAATCAAAATAGCAAGAAAGTTAACAACTGCATAACTAAACAAGCAACTGCCAACAATTTGGTTAACTATATTGTAAAGATTATAAAACAGATGTACACAGCATAGACAGGGTTCGACATTTTCTGGGCACAGAAGAGGGTTAGTGTTTAAACCCTTAAACAAAATTCATTACAGTTCGTGGTAGAACCCACATTATTTAGTCAACCGAACCAGAAAACCAAAATTGCTCACAACCGAATGGCATTGCAACTGGACTCAGGTAGAGTACAAGAAAAGACAGCCAAAAACCCTTCAACCAAACATAGACAACAAGGAAAGATCCTACCGGTTCTATTCAAAGAAGGAGCCGAGGAATACTCCAGCTAGAGACTAGCGACCTGCATAGACAATACAATAAGGCATTGGCACCGTGGTTTGAAAGTAAAACAAAAATACAGTGGAGACTAACAGAAAGGGAAAGAGAATGCCGAAAGAACTTACCCTCTCGACAGCAATGCTGGACAAGGGGAGTCATAACTGACTGCGACCGTCACAAAACAAAACCCTGCTCGCAATGAGTCGAGTCTATTAGTGCATAGAAAAGCTAAGAGCATAATCTTCATCAGGGAGAGAAATTTTACCTTGCCAGAGTGAGCAAACACCGAATGGAAGGGTCCTGTTGAGGCCGCGACCTGAGCACAAACGCATGCATACACAAACAGCTGATTATAAGACCTTACAAGTAGCAGAGGAACCATAAACAAATTCCAAAAGGCAAAGCGAGCAACGAAAATGAGATAGTGAGCATCGAGCCACGAAAGGAGCAGAGAATCTCACAATAGTTCAACCAACAACTAGCAGAGCCAAGCCAACAAGAGCATAAACCAAGAAATGTTGGAAATAATACCTAGAGGGGGGGGTGAATCAGTATTATCAATTCAAATATTCCTTTTTCAAAAACAAATTGTATATGCTACTTCAATTAAATAAACCCGCGTATATACGCAACTATGCAGAAGGAAACCCGCGTATACAGAGAAAACCTTTAATTTACTTTATCTTTCTGATGATGATTGTTAATCTGTGATGCATAATCAAATAACCAATAACCAGAGACAGTAAACAGAGCAAAAAGACAATCACGCACAAGAACACAAGATATAAGGTGGAAACCCAATGTGGGTGAAAACCACCTACTGCAATTCGTCTCTATCTTTTCTTTAATTAGAAACTTCTTTTTACAATGTACTGGTGCAGACCTTTACCAGTATGCAGGCTACAACCTGCAGAGAGCTACTACTCTCTCTCATTCTCCAGCTTCTCTTGGAAGGGAGCTACAACCCCCTTAGCTCTTGCACTAGCCAAGATACTAGTATGTAGGTGTTGGCCTACAGAAGGCTACAAC
>APFE030113795.1:0-25274 GCA_000404065.3 Pinus taeda | reverse complement strand
TTGTTTTGTCATGTTGATGATCCTATTCATTTCGAGGATGCAATTAAAGATAAGAAATGGATAGAAGCTATGGATGAGGGGATGAATGCCATAGAAAGAAACAAAACATGGGATTTGGTTGAGCTACCAAAAGGTAAAGAAGTCATTGGAGTGAAATGGGTTTACAAGACCAAGAGCAATGCTGAAGGCAAGATAGAAACGCACAAGGCAAGGCTGGTTGTCAAAGGGTACAAGCAGCAGTATGGGAGAGATTATGAGGAGACTTTTGCACCAGTTACAAGAATGGAAACCGTGAGAGCAGTGCTATCCATAGCAGCACAAAACAAATGGAAAGTCTACCAAATGGACGTGAAGTCAGCATTCCTAAATGGAGTGTTAAAGGAAGAGGTTTATGTTGAACAACCTCTAGGCCATGAGAAGAAAGGTGAAGATCACAAAGTGTGCAAATTGAAGAAAGCTCTTTATGGGCTGAAGCAAGCGCCAAGAGGATGGTACAGCAGAATAGATTCATATCTATTGGATAATGAATTCGACAAGTGTGAAGCAGAACCCACCGTCTACATCAAAGAAAAAGATGGTAAAATTTTAATTGTTGTCTTGTATGTTGATGATGTTATTTTTACAGGTAATGATGATCATCTCATTAAGAATTTTAAATCAGTCATGAAAGAAGAATTTGAAATGACTGACATGGGTTTCTTGAGATACTTCTTAGGCATAGAAGTAGATCAAAATGAAAAGGAATTTTTATCTCATAGGCAAGATATGTGGATCAAGTATTGAGCAGATTTAGCATGGAAGAATGTAAGGCAGCGATCACTCCTACAGTGATGGGATTAAAACTCAACAGAGAGGACAGCAGCAAGGATTTTGATCCTAGTTTGTACAAGATTATTGTAGGCAGCCTTATGTATTTAATAGCAAGTAGGCCTGACATTATGTATGCTGTTAGTTTAATTTCCAGATTCATGGAGAGGCCAAAGGAGGCACATTGGCAGGCAGCAAAACGAATTTTGAGGTATGTCAAAGGTACCAAAATGTTTGGAATTTTATATAATGTCTCAGAACATTCAGATTTGGTTGGATACATTGATAGTGATTGGGCTGGAAGTGTTGATGATTGGAAAAGCACTTTCGGTTATGTTTTTCATATGGGTTCAGGAGCCATTTCATGGGCTTCTAAAAGCAGTCCATTGTAGCATTGTCTACAGTAGAGGCTGAATATGTGGCAGCTACAGCAGCAACATGTCAAGCAGTTTGGATGAGAAGGATGTTGACGAGCTTAGGCCA
Source organism: Pinus taeda (assembly GCA_000404065.3). Taxonomy (NCBI): domain Eukaryota; kingdom Viridiplantae; phylum Streptophyta; class Pinopsida; order Pinales; family Pinaceae; genus Pinus; species Pinus taeda. The sequence goes on along the minus strand of APFE030113795.1, from coordinate 23,984 downwards.
AGAGCAGGCAAAAGTGACAGTGATTTTTTGTGACAATAGCTCAACTATTGCATTGTCGAAGAATTCAGTATTTCATAAGAGAACGAAACACATTGATACACGATTTCACTACATCAGAGAATTGGTGAACAATAGAGAAATTGTCCTAGAACATTGCAGGACTCAAGAACAGGTTGCAGACATCTTGACAAAGCCACTGGATCAGAAAAGCTTTGAATTTTTTAGGAAGTGTCTGGGTATGACCGAATGCCCAGCAGTTGAAATTAAGGGGGAGTGTTGAATATGTAATTTCAACGCAGCATTTAATACACCCAAGACCACCAAAGTAAAACCACAAACTCGCGGTAAATTTCTCGGGACCGCTTTTGCATGAAGTGGTTTTCGTACATAGGCGCTCCGAGAAAATATAGTGTTGACGCGTGGCAGAGGCATGACATCACCCTCTGACAGTTTCTCGGAAGGTAAATGTCGGTTAAAAATGCTCACCCGATATCTCCTCCTTCGTCCGATCTACTCCATCGCTCTCCACCGTTGATTGTTCAAAGCTGCATACGAGGCTGCAATAAATGTTACGTGGAGTAAAGTTCGGTTAAAAAGGCCTTTCGATATTCACCTCAGCCGTTCGATCCCAGGAGGGCAAATCAACGGTTGACGGGCATCACAAACCTGCATCAAATAAATATTGGGTAGAGTAAAATAAACTTTGGTTGACCCCAGTTTTAATATTAATGCATTTAATGAATTTTTCATAGTTGTAGGTAAAAGATTTTAATTTTAATGTTACGAAGGTATGGCGAATTTACAATAGGTATGGGCAATGTCATATAGTTTTTAATTTTATTGTTTTTAATTATTCACAGGAGTAAGTTTGGTTTTACTGAACAAGTAAAACATATATTGTAATTTTTTTTGGTCAATCGTAATTGTGAAATGGAAACGCACAACAGTGCGAAGATGTGAATGAAGAAAATCAGGGGAAGCATGTATCAGTGAAAACCATGAAGTCTTTCACACAGTAGTGAAAAGGGTAATGTAAGTTTTGGTGAATACGTAATTTTTCACACAGCAGTGTGTTGATCCTTTATTTCTTTTACAGCAGTAAATCCTTGTAATCTTTGTTTTCACACAGCAGTGAATGTAAATGAAATTTTTACACACAGTGGTGTAAAATTTCAAAGGAGACAGAGTAATTTTGTTAAAATGTTTTGGTGAATCCCTCTGAGTGGAAGAGGATGAATATGTATGAGTGATTTTGTTTTAATGAATAGAAATCTTTTTATGGTGGTGCAATACTCTGCTCCCTGTGCAAAAAGATCCTGGAGTAAAGGAAACATAGCATTGCCTCTGTGTGCTTGAATTGTTTGTTTTTGGGATTTTACCATAAAAATCCCCAACAAGGGAAGCAGTTGCAATCATCCCAAGCTAGAAAAGAACTTTTGCAATCAGTGTGTTAGTTAGTTGTAGGCAATATTATTCCACGTGTGCAGGGTGCAAGAAAAATATCTATTCAAAAAAACTATGTTAAAGACGAGTATACAATCCTTCAAGGAAGAAAGTAAGGAAGGAAAATGGCAGAAATGGCTACGCACAGGCAACTGCTAAGAAAGATCCATTTACAGTAGGATGATATTTAATCAAGTTCGTGACAGTGGAAATTACTAGGTCTCAAGCTTATCTAATCAGTGTGGTCTTTGGAAGGCATATACCAGCATAAGCACCTCACAAATTGTCAATAGAAGTCTTTAATAGTTAACAGAACCATGGCAATAACAGGATATGTTGAATGAAATAAATGGTGATAAAATATATTGATAGTGGAAAAAAGAATACGCGCATTCAGCCCTCGACATCATGATTCAATTGAGTAAAGCATAATTACGTACACAAAGATGCCATTAAGCCTTGTGCCAAAAACTTCAGGAAGAATGTTTCCAGACCAAAAATTTCCTGGCAGCAATTTCCAGCACCTGCCCTCAAGCATTCATCGACTGTAAGAGGCTCTCTCTCTATAAAGCAACATTACCAGACCTGCAGGGCTTGACATGGACTTGGCACCAGTGAGTTTGACTCACATTGACTTGCAACTACACACAGATCAAACTCTAAGCCGCAAATATTTGGCAAGCTTTTGATGGGTCAGCGAGTTAGACTGATGGACCCATCAAAAATCTCGTTGGCTCTCATTATATGAGCCACAATCCAGTCTTTTTATTGGCTGAGATTTTGTGGAGTCCAAATAAAACTCTTAGTTTTTGCCTAACTAAATTTTTTCGTCAAACTAAGCTTTCCTAGAGGCTAGAGTCCAAGTCAAACTCATTTTTTTTTTCGGCTCACTGGGTTTTTCACCAAGACAAGTTTTGTAACACTTTTCTAGAAGCTCCTTAAATTCTCTTATTTCATTCTGCTTCTAGTTTTGGTTTGTGTTTTCTGCCCTGGAAGAACCAACATGCAGTGTTAATTGGTTCCAGATGTTTTCTTAGTTATTGATAGCTGCTTTGGACTTCAAGTAACACTTCAGTTATTGAAATTTGATACCTGCTTTGGATTTCAAGTAACACTTAAGTTATTGAAATTTGATTCCTGCTTTGGATTTCAGGTAACACTTCAGTTATTGATATTTGATACCTTCATTGGATTTCAGGTAACACCTAGTTATTGAAATTTAATACCCGCTTTGGATTTCAGGTAACGATGAATTACCTGATAGTTATGATCACTATGTCTCTCAAAAAATGGTGATATTGGCACGGGGACTGCGAAACAGGATGGATCCAAAGCTTGAAGAAACCAAGAAATATTGTTCACTTGACCTAATCACATGCCATCTTGGTGAATGTAGGCTGCAAGAGCCCAAATCAACCTGATGATCATATTAATAACAACAAAAATATAGGAATTTACAATGTTGGAGTAGCATGAGATTGGAAGGTAAGCAACCCTACGTAACCTGTAACAATAAATAATAAATGTGTGGTTTGAGAGAAAAGTTGCTATTGCAGATTGCTCCAGGTTTGAGTCACATTTGTGTTAGGCTGGAAGGTGTGGAGGGGAAAATCTCCAGGTGCATGTAACACCCAGGGTTTAGATGGCTCTGTGCTAGTTTATTTCTAATTGAAAAGCAAATGGGTATTCCCTAAAATTGAGAGTTTGTGTAGCGGGTTTGAAAATAAGCTATTCAATTTTAGGTTGCTATAAAGATCCATTGCCAGTTATATAATAGGTTAAGATGGATTTTTGATGTTTTATTGTTTTGCTTGTAATTCCGATCCGTTATAGTGACTTAATTTTCATCTGGTTAATTAGCACCCTATATCAAAATCAAGGGTTTAAAGACTTTGATTCGAGAAGACGCCGAGTCTGAACAGAATCTGGTCAAATTCTTTTTTCAATGGATACTTTATAACTATTTTATCGGCAGGTATGTCGTCTGCATCGCGATCTTGTTTCAAAATGGTTAAGAAACCGTACAACTAACAGTGGGAATTTAGCACAGATTATATTATTCTGGTTAAAGATGGATTAAGAATACATTACAGATGCACCCACACAATTTGTTCAAAATTTTTAACATACGAGTAAACCGAAAAATGTAAGGGATATCAAAGTGTAAAGAGTTGTAGGAAAAGCATCGAGTGAACTGTAAGTTCAAAGTTGGAGAAATCGCTTCATTTTATTTAACGCGTAACTATAAAAGATAAAAAGAAATAAGAAAATTTCAAAAGGGTTCGTTTGAATTTCGGAAAAAAATATATATATATGAAAAGGATGTTAATATAATTTGCATTTAACGCGTAACTATAAAAGATAAAAAGAAATAAGAAAATTTCAATAGGGTTTGTTTGAATTTCAGAAAAAAATTATATATATGAAAAGGATGTTAATATAATTGACTGAGTACAAAAATTATTTACAGTGTAAATGTAATAATTTTTTTAATATGTATAATTAGTTTCCTTAAATTGTATTGATTTCGGGCGATTGATAGAATTGAGTGTTATTTTCTCTTATCAGGTTCAATAATGATGGCTGGTTTATGATTTTGAGCCTTGTGGAACATCTTATGAAATATTTTACCCTTGCTTATGTGCTTAAAAATGAGGTGTTTGGTCTATAAGCTAAAAAAATAAGGTGCTTTGTTACACAGAAAAATATTTTATACCTAAAATTCTTTCACTTTCAATATTGAATGCATTATAAAACCAATACCAAACTCCTTCCACTATAAAGGGTACCAAACTCCACTTGCTATAAAGGGTAGGAAGCTCAAAATAATGCCCATTCATGACTTTACATATGTACTTTTAAATAATATACATTTTTATGTCAATTTTGTTATTTGTATTCTCCAACAAAAAAGAACTTGAACCTATGTATTTGAAAATAATATGCATTTTAGGTAAATTTTATAAAGCAATTTTATTTACAGTGTATGAATTGTCATCCTAAGTATTATGGAAAATATATAAATGAACCAATATGTGGGTAAGAATGTGTTTAAGTAGGCACACTAAAGTTATAAAAATAATAGAATAATAAAAAATAATAGAGGAGTTAAGCAGTTTTATTTAAAGTGTATGAATTGTCATCCTAAGAGTATTATGGACAATATATAAATGAACCAATATATGGGTAATAATTTTTTTAAATAGGCACAATTTACTATTTTATAATAGAATAATAAAAAATAATAAAAGAGTTTCTCTTTTTATCTATATTTTGTATTAAAATTAATAGTAGAATAATATTAATGTAATATAAATTTACAATTAATTTTCTGTATATAAAAATATATATAAATAACTAACCTTTCTAATTATCATATATGATTTTTTTAATTTATCATTTAAACAATTAAAATTACATATTAATAATCTTTGTGTAACTTTGTACTTAAGGAACTAATCAATTCATAAGAGCACAATCTAGTTATAAGAGCATAATCTAGTTATAAGAGCATAATCTAGTTATAAGAATAACTAGATATAGTATACTAATTATTGCATGACATGAAAATTGGTAGAGTTTTCGCGCTTTAAAAAAAATGTGATCATTTTCAAAAACTTATTAATAGGAATTAATTACTTATCTTTAAGATGTATTATAAATGTGATTGATTATTTAGTTAGTTTTTAAATATTTATTCTAAGATAATAGTCCATAGATACATAGAAATACTTTTTATTAAAATGAAAAAACATCACTTATTATATCACAATGTTTTATTTGGAAAAAAATATTGTGTACAGTTTTTCATGACTTTACATACTTGCAAGCATGCTATCTTATTTGTCCTTTTGTGTATCATCTTTTAATATTGATGGTATACTCTTATCACAACGCCACTACCAACTTATAATAACGCCACTACCAACTTATAATACTTTCTATAAAATATGATATCATTGAATTAAAACTCAAACTATTAATCCAATGGTTATATGGAATAATGTTGTATATAATTTGATATCATTGAATAAAAAATTAAACTATTTATTTAATGGTTATATGGAATAATATTGTATATTATAAATTACAAGATAGATGAAAATCTATTATTTTATTGTGTTTAGAGACACTTTCAATTAATATTAGTCATAATTAAAATATATCAATTTGCATGTTAATTTTAGGTAATTTTATATAGAAATATAAAATAACTAAAAGTAAAAAAATAATTTACATTTTAGGTTGAAGAAGAAATGTAATTTCTTCACTATTTAATATGGAGATGAGTGAAAACTAGCAATTGCCACTAAAGGTGCAAATGTACACAGAAGAAACAAAAAATTTGGGAAGAGAATTTTGAAAAACTAAATCACTAAATATAAAAACTCTTATTTTTAATAAAGTAAATATTATATAAAGATTGATCCTCTTTGAGGTCCTAGAGCCCAACAACTCATTCATGAGGTTACACAATGAGTCCTCATGGGAGATTCCATTCCTGTAGTCAACACTACTTCACGAATGAGGCTAATGTATTTATTACAAGAAAAATACAAAATTTGTTGGATTATAAGAAAAATTATTAGATTACAAAGAGAAACCTTCTGCTTGAGTGGTTTCTTGTAGAGTAGGGCAATAGTGAAGACAAAATGGATAGTGGAGGAAGTGGTGGTGTTTGAAGACATTATAAAAGGGGATGATATGCAAGGAACTCATCATTACATAATGAAGAGCTTATGATTGACCTTTTCTCTAAGAGAATTGTTTGGGATTCTCTCTTTTAGATTGTAAATGTTGGAGCTTGATTTTTTTTACTGCCCAGGTCAATGAAGCTATGGATTCCACCCATTTACAGATGGTGGTTGTTCCTATTTTTCTTGTCTGCACCTAACTCAATCACCTCCAACATTTGTATCTAATGGTGGGTTTATTTGCTAGGGAAGTGACAGATTTGGGTGAACAACATTCACATTCAAAGGTAGAATGAACAATAAGTAGATCTTGTGCACTACCCTTGAGAAACATGTGATGGTATTCTATTTTTCCTATTGGCTTGGATTCTTGATGATGGAAGCTACAAATATTAAATTTAAGGCGTTTTTTAGTGATGGCAGGGACCTTTTTTTATTTGCTAAGGAAGTGACAAGATTTTGTGAACAACATTTACATTCAAAAGGAAATATTAAAGTCTTAAAGAAGGAACATTTGTGATTACTCACATGGGTAAGAGTCAATAACTTGTGATTTTTGGAACAATTTTTCTGGCATATTTGAATGAGTGGTGTTGCTTGGGTTGGGGCCATGTTAACTAAACTTTTATAAAAAATGCATTTTATAATTTTGTAAAGTCCTAATACTTTTTTCTTCTTAATAATTGATTTTCAACTTATTGAAAAAGAATGTTCGTGATTGAATCCATCAACAAATTATAAGGCTCACTGTTTTTATTTATAAATTTATGCTTAAAAATAATAATAATTAAAATATCGAACATTCATTGAAGTATTTATAAACTTTCCAAATCGAAAAAAAGAAAGAATTTTGCCGCATCATGATCATAAACAATTAATTAAATGAAACACTAAGAAACTCATTACACTTTATATAGAAATAAATTAAAAATACATAAACCATTTTAAAATTGATTTTTAAAATGTTAAACATTACAAATAATAAATTTAAGCACACATGTTGTTATGTACTTAATAAGTGTTGATTTCTGGCAGCATTGAATGTGATCTAAGCCTCAAAATTTGCAGGGAGGTTTGGACACATGTATTCCACAATATCCAACAATCGTTTTGGGAAATTCCACGCAGAATCAGTTTTATTAAATTTTTATTTGTAGTGGGCGCCTAAGTATAAGCTTAGGGAATTAAAATAATTAAAGGGTACTAATCTAACTGTGAGTGAAAATTCTAGAAGAAGACGAGGATCAAGCCAAAATGATTTAAGCCATTGATTAGAATCTAATATGGGTTGCTGGTTCTCAACAGAAGGATTATAAGAGGAGGCTTGATGGGAATTTGGAAACACATCGAGTAGGAGATCAAAGATCAGATTTTTGAAGAGAGTAAGGCGACAGTTGTCGGAGAGAAGTTCAAAGTGATTTCTTACAGTGAGGGTCAGGGGTAGTTTCAATTGGAGATTTTTCTTGATCCATGATGCTTAGCAGAAGAGACAGAGAAAGATCCAGGAGAGGCAGCGTAGAGGCTACGCTGGGAAATGTAGGTTAATGTAGAGGCAACACAAAGCCTTGAGGAGATTTGTATTTTTGCTGAAGAGGTCGATTTATGAAGCCGAAAGCCGAGGTGTGAGACCGAGGGGACATACTTGAAGTCTTAGAGGGAAATCAATCAACAGAAGGGGTGATGATGTCCCTAGATGTTGTGACGCTGGGCCTACGTAGTGACTATGCAGAGGCAACACATAGGCAACAAGGTACAAGCCATTTTGTGGGTGGATCAGTTGGGATTGCCAGTGATAATGTGAGGTATTTATCATTGATCTTCTGCGAGTGATATTCTCTGTACTGGATAGCCAAAAAGGCATCTAGAGATTGTATTCTGACAAATACTACTTAGTAATACAAACCCTTAGCTGTTTGACTAGTTTTCCCACATTGGGTTTTTTCAGGGACTTTTGTCCAAAAACAAATGTATGATGCGCGTGATGTATATTTTTCCCTTGTGTTGTATTTATTTTCGACTATTTTTATTTTTGTAGGTTGCAATGTATTTAATTCGATATTTGTCGTAACACACAATAATTAAATTGGTTAAAAATATTAACAATTAGAAGAATTAACATTAGTAGGTACAGTAGGAATTGGGTAACCAATTTTTAACATGGTATCAGAGCACAGACTGTGAGCAGAAGAGCTTAGAAGCAGAAAGGAATAGGAGTTTGAAATTATTACAGAGGGAATAATTTGAATCCCTAACAGTGAGTGTAGTCCTTGGGCTAGAAGGTCGAAGTTTTGAGGAGAAATCGATTTCTCTAAGTGAGTCGACAGATAAATTCAATCTCCAGAGGCAAAAGGGAGCAACATATTTTTCCTTGCAGAGAAAATCTTCAGCTAGGACGCAGATATTTTGTAGTAGTTGTTGGAAAAATAACATTAGTAGGAAGAAGAGAGACACTGTTGAGGGAATTTTTCCTTAGCGAACTTCCTGCCAAGAAGTTTTAATTCTCATTTGTTGAGCAACAACAGGGAGAAATGGATTTACTAACTCTAGCAGGGAGTGCGTAGGCTAACCCAACATTAGCGTAGAGGAGAGAGGAGGCAATTTGACATTTTGTTGGCAGAGATAACAGCTAATGGGTTGTGGGATTAGGATCAGTTGGAGGATGATCCAAATATGTGATCTGGAAGGAAAGGATCTCATGCCTTTTCGATGAGCACGATCTCAAAACCTATGTCGGCAGTGTGGTCGCTATACGTGCAGATCCAGATACGCTTAAGAAGTACAAGGATGAAATGGCGAAGGCTAAATGATTGATCCTTGGTGGAGTGAGAGATCACCTAGTGTGTCAAATTGCCGGAAAGGATACTACGTGACAAATGTGGGAATAATTGACCGCGCTATACGAAGGATATTCCGAACAACATAAGATGTACTTGGAGTAGAAGATGAGATCCACATATATACAAAAGGGGGAACACATTGATCTGTTCCTAATGAAGCTTCAGGAGATCCGAGACTTGTTGGTCGTTGTGGGGTCAACACCTTAGCCTACCGAGATGGTGAGGTTGGCCCTAAACTCAGCCTTAGAAGAATGACAAGTTTTTGTCCAAAGTATCTTGGGCAAAGAGAGATTGCCAGATTAGGAAGGGATGTGGGTCACTCTTCAACAGGAAGAGATGAGGAGAGACTTAGTCAATTACAAACTTGATATTTATAGTGACAGCAATAGGAGAAAGCCAAAGGAGGAGGATGAGAATGCAACCCTCACGCTTAAGGGGCAGTAGGAGCAACAAAAGAAGAAGAAAGATGTTTCAAAGATCAAGTGCTTTTGGTGTGGTGAACTTGGTCACTATGCTAAACAATGTTCTCTTAAGAAGAAGGACAAAGACGAGAAGCATGATTTGAAGGCTGCATCTACACAGATTGAGGAGGTGGTGTTTGCCATGATTGCCCAAAGGTGGGGTGATATAGAATTGTAGTTCGAAAGAACTGCAGATGGGCAAGATCCTTGAGGAGTCCACCTCTCGGATCAATACCTTGTTACAGGAGCCCAGATTAGAAGTCACAAGATGGACCTGTGTTAGTTGGTGCAGAGGAGTGTCAGAGTGATAGTGGCAGTGGCTAGGAGTGCCAAAGATTGGGTAGCGCAAAGCTAGAGTTGGAAGTGGTGTAGATGGCACATAGAAATTTCAGCAGCAATGTAGAGGCTTTAGAGGGTCAACGTAAAGACTAGCAATAGTTAGAACTCCAACAACAGACGCATCGTGCTGAACACCAATTTAGTAGTTTTGGATGATTTTCCATAGCTAATACAGTGGGAACAATAGTTAGAAAAGGTTGTAGTGCAGATGCAGTGTTGGCAGTGGTAGTTCCAGTAGCAACACATATGCAAAATTTGAGAGGGAGTTCCAGTACAGATGCAGCGTTGGTAGTGGCAGTGCCAACAAAAGGACATATGCAAAATTTACATAGCAGTTGATGGGCAACAATGTCAGACATTAGCAGTGTAGAGGGAGATGTTACAGAGAAGGATGATGCTTTAACAAGTTGTATTATTAGAGCACATTACTCGCTAAGAGAGAGCGTTGATTTATAGCAGCATTGGATGTGATCTATGCCTCAAAATTTGTAGGGAGGATTGGACACATGTATTCCACAATACCCAAAAATTGTTTTGGGAATTCCATTCCGAATGAGTTTTATTAAAATCATTAATTATTTTTTAATGGGTGCCTAAGTTTAAACTTATGGAATTAAAATAAATAAAGGTTATTAATTTAACTGTGGGTGAAACTTCTAGAAGAAGTCGAGGATCAAGCCAAAATGATCTAAGCCATTGATTAGAATGTAATCTAGGCCATTGGTTCTCAACAGAAGGATTATAAGAGGAGGCTTAATGGGCATTTGAAAACACATCGAGTGGGAGATCAGAGATTGAATTTCTGAAGAGAGTAGCGCAACAGTTGTTGGAGAGAAGTTTAAAGTGATTTCTTGTAGTGAGGGGAAGGGATAGTTCTAGTTGGATATTTACCCTGATCCGAGAATACTCAGCAGAGGAGGTAGAGAGAGATCTGGGAGAGGCATTGCAAAGGCTATGCTGGGTAGCATAGGTTGGCGCAAAGGCTTGAGGAGATCTGTATTTTTGTTGAAGGGGTCAATTTCTGAAGTCGGAAGTCAAGGTGTGAGGCCGAGAGGACAAAACCAAAGTATCATAGGCAAATTGATCCGCATAAGGGGTGATACTGTCCCTAGACGCTGTGATGTTGGGCCTATGTAGTGAATGTGTAGAGGAAGCGCAAAGGCTGCAAGGGACAAACCATTCTGTGGCTGTATCAGTCAGGATCACCAATGATAATGTGATGTATTTCTCACTAATCTTCTGTCAGTGATATTCTTTGTAGTGGATAGCCAATAAGGCATCCAGAGATTGTATTCAGAAAGTTATTGCTTAATAATACAAATCCTCAATTGTTATACCGATTTTCCAACACTGGGTTTTTCCGGGGACATTTGTCAAAAAATAACTATGTAAATGTGTGTTATGTATATTTCTCTCCTATGTTGCATTTATTTTCCACAATTTTTATTTGTGTGGGATGCAGTGTATTTAATTTGATATCTTCCGTAGCACACAACAAGTAAATTGGTTAAACAAGTTAACAATTAGCGGAATTAACATCAGTTACTGCAATAGGAATCGAGTAACCACTATTTCACATGAAATAGGAATGATAATATGATTTTTGATATATGTAATCACACATTTCTCTATATTTATTTAAATTTCAATCATCTATATTCCTAATTTTATTGAGATTGACCAATCCTTAGCCATGTGCTTTGTTCCTTCTGAATGCAAACTTAAAAGATTACCAATGTAAATGTCAAAATTATAAAACATGGATACAATTTAAAAAATAGAATATATTTATACCGGTTTGAAATTTTTATATATATAAATTTTGTTTTTATATTTTAATAAACAAAATTATAAATACAAAAATTTAAAATGATTTCTTGTGAATTAATTAAATCAAATTACTATGTCACACCTGTTATTAAAATTACGATGGGTAGTTCTCCTTTTGATACAAACACTTTGATTTATGCATCTCTACCAAACTTTATTTAACGGGCATGAATGAGTTCAAAGTTTACTAATTGGTTTACTTGATATTGTTAAAGTAAATTATTTTATATGCTAACTTGGTACCTAACGACCACCGACTTTTGAAAATTGACAATGTGTGATGACCTTTAGATTTTCTCTTATATATATACATATATTTTTCTTTGAATAGCAACTATATATGGTTTATATTGTCAAAAGATTTTAAAGAAAGGCGCTAGTTATCCGTAGTTCTTTAAAAAAAAAATATTTTGCAAAGGGCACACATTTTTGTGATTAGAAATATCTAAACTCATAACATTCATAGAAAAGGTATTAAAGGGGTTATGCTAAATGATTTTTTCAAAATTCAACCAAGATGAGGAGGAACGAAAATCTGGGGAAAAACCTCAATGTGATGCCAGAAATGTAAAGTAATTCTCTTCAATGACTTTTTCACAATCTAAACGAAATGTAGTTCCATTTATTTCACTAAGAAATTAGAATGGAGGTAGTATGAGCTAAAATTACAAAGAAAAGGGACCAGAAACGAGCAAGAAACATGGCACTGGGAACTCTTCTAGGGTCTCGAGCTTGAACTCGGTGGGCAACCCCAGGACGATCGAAGGTCACATGTGCAGCATGTCTTACATTTGTCGGCTAGGTTATCTCCATATTCGAAGGATCTTCTCGGTTTGCTTGGCAACCGACTAAAGATCACCTGAATGTCATTAAGAGAACTGCTAGAACAAAGAATTGTTCATTACTACTGTTATTTCTCTCATTATTGTGTTCATTTTTTTGAATCTTCTTGTTAATGGATTCGCTCTTCTCACATATGTAGTTTCTGGATTTCTCGAGAGAAACTTTGTTGTCATAACACAGATTCGCTATCTCAGAGGCTTCTGCGACCAGGGTTTCTTCGAAAGAAGAATCTCCAGCCGTCCTGAAATCACTTGCTGAGAAGATCGAAGTTCCTGTGGCAGTGGTGGCGTCTTCAAAATCATCAGCCGTGACAGAATCATCTGAGTGATAGTGGAGTGGCGAGGATGACATGACCTATTCTGCGACATTCTCTGTTGTTCTCTTCTATTGTTTGTCGTTTCTGAGCTCCGGTAGATTTGAAATGAGGGACAATTTTGCGCCAAGATTACTTCATGGCTCGCGTGCCAATGACAGTTAGAGCCCGCGTTGCTCGCTGTTGCATTCTCGACGGTGGACGCTAGAGGTGATGTAAGGTCCTCGGATGAATGGTGCAGTTGGGCGCCGGGCGAGCGGGCGCGTGCACACGACGGGCGGTTGTGCGACCGATATGCGACATAACATATGCGACGAAGGTTGTGCGACCGTGTGAAAAATGGCTAAGGAATGGAGCGTTTATACCCTTGCGAGAGCGTTTGCGGGCGGTGATGGGGTGGCCGACCTATGATGAGGGGGTGTGGCTGACTTGATGAGCGCCCAAGCGTTGCGTGCGAAGGGGTGTGCGGGCAGTCGGCTGGGCAAGCCCACCCACACCCACGATGGGTATATACATTCGATGGTTGAGCGTTCAAAGGATTCATTTGATCATCACTTCACAAAAGTAGTGCGCAGTTCAAGTGTGCAGAAACAAGAGGAGGTAAAGCGCATATCTCATGCGCTAAGTCTTGGTTTAGCCGCATGGTTGGTGAATGCACTTGGAGTGGGTGAAGGCGTTGGGCAAGGTGTTCCCGGTGGTCGGTTGTGGCGTGCACGACGAACGTGCAAGTCCGATTTGTGCGACGAATTGACGTGGGTGTCTTGGCGACTCGGGTGGGCGCCCGCCCATCATGCAAGTGTGCACAGAGACTTGTTGGAGTGTTGAGATTGCGGACGAAGGTGTGCCTTGGTGGGAGGCGCCCGTGTGTGGCGACTTGGAGGTGCACCCGAGTTGGGCAAACGACATGACGGTGCGACAGGGTGAACGAAGGTTTGGTTAGTCGTTCGGCCACTGTGCGGAGGTGTCGACGAGCTAGGAAATCGAGTTTGCCGATGTTTTGAAAAATTGGCTGTGTAAATTTGGGGTTTCCCAAGGTTTAACTTGTGCATTGTAAAAACGAAAGATTGTATAATATATTGTTGCGCAGATTCATATTGCAGGGAGTTGCCCCTCCCTTTATACTGTTGCATTTCTCTTGTATAATGCTATTGATAATGCATGTGTATGGGTGTTCATTGGTATAAAGGCACATTAATAATACTTGGTAACGAAAAATAAACTAAGTATGGATGGTTAAGGCGTAGTCTACAATCGTAAGTTTTGGTGAAAAGAAAACGGTTGGTAGTGCCGCACCTCGCCGGTACGGTTGAAAGACCATCGTAGGCTTGGGGGTGTGACAGTTGGTATCATAGCAGGCTGATGACCGGTTTGAGTAGGGTTGCTCGTGAAGAAGTGATAGTGGAAGCAGGTACTTGCAGGTGAAGGAAGCTAGTTTCACATACAAGTGGAACAAAGGTTGGTTCATGGTTGTAGGGAAATAGGTAAAGAGGGTGAAGGTTGGAACCGGGTGTCGTAGAGTTGGGCAGACGGTATTACGTGCTGGTCATACGATTTGGGCACTTGTCAGGTGGGCAAGTGGGACTGCGTGTGGGCAGGTATACACGGTTTGGGCGTCTGTTGACCAAACGAAGTACGAACCGGGGAAGACGTACGACAAGGCATGACAGGTTTGGAAGAATGAGAAGGGAAGCTCTTGCTTACCTTATACAGGTTGAGGTAGATGAAAGAGGAGAATCCCCGGATTCAAGATAAGCTTGCAGTCTTGGAAAAGAATGCTGAAGACGAGCTTCTTCAACTTCGATGGACAATGGAGCAAGATGAAGTTGCAGACTATACCGACAAGGAAGAGGAAGCCGTGATAGTGGAAGATGTTGCAAACATGATCATGATGGAGGATGAACTTGAGATTGATCAAGTTGGACCAGGATCATGCAGTTTGCAGACATGGATGGATGAGGAGACTCACATGGAGGAACCTCATGATGATGATGATGTAAGTACATTTGATACATGTGTTTCACTTGAGCATTTGGTAGATGGACCACATGCAGGGAGGGGCAAAGCCAGTTTGCCGATGCTAGGGAGCATCTTACCATGGATGTTTATGAGGAGACCTTGTATGGAGAAGCAAGGATTGTTGATTGTTGCAGGACTTGTTGGGGTTGTTTGTGACCTTATGGTAGAAGGTACAAAGGCCTGTGACAAGGGTGGAACTTGATGATCGTTGTGGAGGATTGGGTCATGCTTTAGTCACATTGGCTAAGTGCCCGGCATGACTCATGGACAGATTGGAGGGCACACACACTTGAGTTTCTTGGGTGAACTTCTCATGGCCGAGACCAAGAGCAAGTCTTGGTGGAACCTTTGGTGGAGGAGCTATGATGGAGAGACTCATGAGATGATGATATGGTTGGGTGATCAAGTTCACTAGACCGAAGATTGCAGACTTGGATGGGGATAACCGATTGTTGTGATGGGTCTATCTGGTTGGACTACATGGCAACTTAGTCATGGACACCAGGTTGGAGACATGGAGCATGGCAGTCTTATGCAGGGACATTATGTGGGAGCACTTGTAGAGGTGTCACTTATGGGCATCCAATGAGGAGTGCCAAGGCAGGTATGTTGTGTAGATGGATTTGCTGATGTGACATGGAGATGTTTTTCTTATGAGCCGATGGAGAGGTTGTGCACTCTTGTACAACGAGGCCATGGACTTGGATGGAGTTGTGAGCAGACTATGGGACATTCTTACTACATGGAGAGCTGAGGCATCTTGCAGAGACCTTTGGGCCGAGACTTGTATGCTTGCTGAGATGTTGGTTTGGGATGGCTTATCGAGCTCATGATGACATGAGATTGTTGTGACCTTTGGGGACTTCATATATGGTGGACTTAGAGGATCTGATGCATTGAGGAGCTGAGGTCAGAGACTTTGACGCAGGATGGGGTGCATACTTTCAAGTACATGTATTGGAATGGCTTGAAAGAGTGACTTGATGTGGAGGATCAATATGAGACACTTTGGAGTGATGGAGTTACGATGATGATGATGCCTTGGTGGCAACACTTGGGCATGGGTTGAGCTGAGACTCAACTACCTTTTACACATGGGAGTTGATTGATTTATGATCATGGGCAGCACATGGATAGATGAGACAGGTGTATACTTGTTTCTATGGCAGACTTGAGGGATGACACATTGCAGATATGATGAAGTTTGCTTCATGGAGTTGGATGTGGCATACCAAGAGTTGGAGTTTGATGAGATGGTCTCTTCATATTGAGGAGGCACACATATGGATGATGTTAGGATAGATGTGGCTGATTTCATGCAACACATTGACACCAAACATCATGGACAGCATGTTGCAGATGAGATGAGGACTACTTCATGGACCTGAGCATGGTTTACTTATATGGATGGATTCTTGATCAAGTTCAGGATGTGACAAGATGTTTTGAGAAATGACTGATGGTGGCATGAGAATGTTCACTCTCATGATTTGAGCGTGATGGTTGGATTAGCTACCCAACTAGTTCAGACATGGGGGCATGCAGTGAGTAGAATGATGTTGCTGTTGGGTTGACATGTTGACACATGGCAGGGATGTGTTAGCATTTTGTTGGAGTATCATGGCAGCAATTCACATGGGGACGACACATGATGAGGTCGACACGATATGTTGCAGTGGGCATGTAGCTTGAGATGGAGGGGCCAGCCTTCCACGATGGAGAGCAACATGTGGAGATTGTGACATGGTGGTCGATGATCATGGATTGAGATGACTTCTGATGTATGGCATACCGATGGTGTACCTTGGTATGGTTATCTTGGTGACGGATGGTTGCCAAGGTGAAACATGATGGAGATGGTGGTTCTACATATGTTGCAGTGATGGTTGCAGTATGTGGAGGAGTTGACATCATGGATGATCTTGGTGGATGGTTACCAGGATGGTATGTTGTCGAGGACGACAACGATTTCAGGTGGAGGAGGGTGTAAGGTCCTCATATGTGCAGTGCGGTTGGGTGCCGGGCGACCAGGCGCGCACACACGACGGGCGGTTGTGCGATCGATATGCGACATAACATATGTGACGAAGGTTGTGCGACCGTGTGAAAAATGGCTAAGGCATGGAGCATTTATACCCTTGCGAGAGCATTTGCAGTGATGGGGTGGCCGACCTACGATGAGGGGGTGTGGCCGACTTGATGAGTGCCCAAGCGTTGCGTGCAGAGGGGTGTGTGGGCGGTCAGTTGGGCAAGCCCACCCACATCCACGATGGGTATATACATTCGATGGTTGAGCATTCAAAGGATTCATTCGATCATCGCTTCACACAAGTAGTGCGCAGTTCAAGTGCACAAAAACAAGAGGAGGTAAAGCGCATATCTCATGCGCTAAGTCTTGGTTTAGCCACATGGTTGGTGAACGCACTTGGAGTGGGTGAAGGCATTGGGCAAGGTGTGCCTGGTGGTTGGTTGTGGCGTGCACGACGAACGTGCAAGTGCCAATTTGTGCGACGCTTTGGCGTGGGTCTCTTGGCGACTCGGGTGAGCACCCGCCCATCGTGCAAGTGTGCACGGAGACTTGTTGGAGTGTTGATATTGCGGACGGAGGTGTGCCTTGGTGGGAGGCGCCTGTGTGTGGCGACTTGGAGGTGCGCCCGAGTTGGGAAAATGACACGACGGTGCAATGGGGTGAACGAAGGTTTGGTTAGTCGTGTGGTGACTGTGCGGAGGTGCCGATGAGCTGGGCAACCGAGTTTGCCGATGTTGTGAAAAATTGGCTAAGTGTAAATTTGGGGTTTCCCAAGATTTAACTTGTGCACTGTAAAACTGAAAGATTGTATAATATATTGTTGGGCAGACTCATATTGCAGGGAGTTGCCCCTCCCTTTATACTGTTGCATTTCTCTTGTATAATGCTGTTGATAATGAATGTGTATTGGTGTTCATTGGTATAAAGGCACATTAATAATACTTGGTAACGAAAAATAAACTAAGTATGGATGGTTAAGGCGTAGTCTACAATCGTAAGTATTGGTGAAAAGAAAACGGTTGGTAGTGCCGCACCTCACCGGCATGGTTGAAAGACCACCATAGGCTTGGGGGCGTGACAGGTGCCCTCGGTGAAACAAGAATATCATCCCTAGAATAAGATGAAATATGCTGAAGGCATACATTGTCCTTCAGGACCAAACCAACATATTATTTTTATATTCCAATCAAATTTTGAACAAATGTCACTTATTATGCAAGACAATGGACAGAAAGAGCTCAAACGAAGATAAAAATGGTAGACATTATCTGGCCTCCATAATTTAAAAAAGGAACACTTTCAATTTAAAAATAATTTACTTTTTACTATGATGAAGAAATGTAATTTTGCAGTACTTAATATGGAGATTATAGGAAATAGTATTATTGATATTACATGTTGTGTAAGTCATTCTACATTCACTTTACATGTGATATTTAAAATAAAAATATATTAATAACAAAAATATTTTGTAAAATATTTCAATGCACATATTGAATAACATTATTTTATATCTACTTTACATAGAGAAAAATAAAGTAATTTAAGTTAAAAAATCTTATATTTTCACTTTCTATAACTAGGGACATGTGTAATTTATTTTATTTTCAATGTGGAGTTAAAATATAAGATTTTAAAAATATCCCTAATAAAGAAAAGTTTAACATAGGTTATAAATAAAATATTTCAATACCCATGCCGAGTAAACGATTTTAACATGAAACATATATAGAGATAAAGATTGGAGATTTTTTATTCCATTAATTGTTGTTTTCTAATGTAATCTTCAGAAAATATTAATAATAAAAACAATAAAACGTAATGTGGAAAATATGAATTATAAATAAAATATTTCAATGTCAACTACATATATATTATACAAGTCTAGATCCAACTTAACTCCAGATCTACCAAGGGCCAAGAGGGATCACTCTAAAAAATGTTTGCATGAGATTTTATGTAATATGCCTTCGATGATTATCACATATTTTTCATTATCACATTTCATGTTTGATAAAATGGTTGGTTGCCAAGAACTTGTAGCGAGTTAGTTCCAAACCAAGAAATGGTAACTGATAACTAAGCTACGCATCTTGGGAAGGCAATATTCATTCCATTTTAAATTTATCTAGGGATGATTCCTAGAGATGAATTGACTACAAAAGATTGGAGGCTGTGCTAGTGTTTTTTTACAAATCGTAGCTTGTGATTTGTTATGACTGATTCAATTCGCAATGGAAGTAGTTGTCATTCATTTTTTTTTTTTATTGCTAACTGCAACATCCTTTTAGGGGAATTACTATAACAATCAACTAGTGAATAATTAATAATATTATTGATTAATGTGTCCATTGAAATTAAGCGGTTCATCCAAGAGTTTGTTGGTGGTTTTGAAACAAGCTCGAAACTATCTCATGATTTGTTTGACAACAAAAAAAACTTAAGAAAAAGAGGGTGTGAGGTGGTTGAATGAAGCAATGTTTAAAGGTGCTCAAGAATTAGTTATGTGTAAGGTCCCATCTTACAAAATATCAGTATTATACTAAGGATGACTCAAAATATGATATTATTTTATTTTATTTTAAGTTTTTAAGATGTAAAAGTTAATGCAAGGTCATATATCTATATCTATATTTTATTAATTGTGTTTACACTACACACTAATTTATACTAACTAACTAACCCATGGTAATTTTAATCTTCTCATGAAAGCTACAGGGTCATGGTTCGTCAAGATTCAAAAATTAACCATAATACTTGCTTCTCAAGCTTAAAATGACATTTAAATGATAGAGTTTTTAGTGGGATAAATAATATAAATATTTACAAACCACAATTTCCAATAAGCTAATTGTTCATTCTATTGTAATTAAATGTGTTTAAGAGTCACTAATTTGATTTTGTTCTAAATAGCATGCCTGTGAATTCTTTCGTAAAAAAAGGAAAGAAGAACAAGATAATTCAGCATCTAAAGGAGTGGTTTCCAATGATTATGAATTCATATGTGAGCTAACATTACAACAATCACTTACCCAAATTTGACTTCCATGGATTTTTTATTTAATGGAATAATCATGCTTATTAATTGAGATATTTCCATAAATACCTTGGTTGCAAATCCTAAATTCACTTAGTCATATTTATAGACAATTTGTAGATGCAATTAGCTACAACCATTGAAGCACTATGTCAAACAGTTTGCAAGCATGAAATGTAAAACCATTGAGGCATTTTTTCAAATACTTACAACCATAACCCTTAAGGTGATTTCACCATAATTAGCTAACATGAATCTAAGATTACATAACTTCTTTTTGATTGTCAGTAATGCCAATAAGTGAACCTAATATGTAAGTAGAACTATCATCCATATTTATTGCTACATATACAAAAATTTAGGCACATAAATGACTATAAACATTTAATAAATTTTACAAATAGATCGCAACGATGTATTTACAACCATTGGAAAATTTTGAATGGTAGTTAGTAGTCACAAAACAAGATACTAACTATTAAACTAAAACAAGCAGTGAAAAGTTATTTAAACTATCAATGTATTAACCATTGAGTCTTTAAAACAAGAAATTCATGTTTATAGATTAGGTTGGTTTCATAAATAAAGATTGCCAGGTAAATCACAACTAAAAAAAACAACAAAACAAACCACTACGCAACATCAACAAATCTAGAAAATATACTAGATTAGAGAACCGGTTTCTGAAACTCTGTTCCTTGAAATAAAAGTTGGGGGGACATGGAGAAAGGTACAGATACCCCCTGAAGTTAATATGAATCAAAACAGAAGTGCCCAGGAATGAGATTCTTTAAAACCACAACCAATACCAAATTCCTACTACCTCATTTATCACTTCTGTCAAACATATAATATGCAAACTTATCTACAATTGTAAAAGGAGAAGGAAAAACCAAATTTATGCTATTAATATGTTTTCATAAAACTCATGTCATCCTAAATGCTTCAACCATTAAGACCTTCTGTCAATCAACTTGCAACAAAACTGTACAAAAAAAAACTTACATAAAAAGAACTACAATTATTGCAAAATTCTTCAACATTTAGTGTGCATCATTTGATATACATCTACGTTTAAGTCAACAACCAAATAAGAAAAAAACATGTAATGAACGACAAAAGAACACAATATAATGTTGTCAACATACATGATAGTGAGTTTAGACAACTCCAAAAAGATGGGAGTATGCTATAGCTCCAATATCCTTACTAATTCATTGTGAACCACCCGATTTTTCTCCCAACTGTATCCAGGAATAACTTCTTCCCCTAGAATCCCTTGAGCTGCAAAATCTCATAAGAAGTACCAAAAGACAACAATAGGGAGATTTTCAAGGCAAACTAAGGAAGGAAATTTTCATTTCCTCTCAATACCACTCATGTCCAACCTCAATAGCTAGAGCTCTTAGGATTTTAATAATAATTTCAAATTTATTTTGGAAGAAATTGGCTACTCTCCATATCTCTCCCTCTCACCATCTTCCTCAAGTCTCTTCCACTCTTGGCATCATAATCCACACCCCCAAGTGAGAATACAAGAGACTGATATACAGGAGGAGAAACCAATTCTTGTCATAAAGGAGGAGTAATGTGCATGCATTGTATTCCATTAGAGGAGCCTAACTTATGCCATTAAGGAGAGTGTAACATATGCATTAAAGACAGCGTAAGAGGAATATTTTATGACATATCTTTAATGAGTGAAAAGGAATATGCCATTCCTTGATGAGAGAGTAATGTATTATTTAAAAGAGAGAGAGAGTTACATATAGCCATGAGAGTCATGAAGGAGAGAGGTGTGAAGTGATTGAGGAGACGAAGCTGAATTGTAATTCCTTTTTAATAATAATATCATAGTCTCATAAAAGATAATAATAATATTAATAATATTAAGGATTCATTCAATATTGAACTATTAGGATTGATTAATGATAAGTTAAGTGGTTTTCCTTCAACTACGTTTGATTACCCATTTATGCAATGGGATTTACTTTTTTTGGAAAGTCATGCTTGAGATGCTAGACACGCCTTTCTATTTTTAGAAAGTCATTCCAGAATTGTGAGAATGAAATTTTATTTAAGGAAAGTCATCCATGAGTTACCGATTTTCAACATCCATGAGTAGTAATTTTTTTCTAGAGAATAGGGATTCGGCACCCCTATTTCATGCATCTTTGTGCCTTAGTAGATTGAGGACTCCACCGCCTGATCTAATCCAAAGATCCTAGGTTCCAGAACTTGATATTTTTAAATATTCAAGACTCCACGTCTTTATCTTTCTTGGATTTAGGACTCCACGCCCTAATTTCCATCCCTGTGCATCTACTATGCTTTGAAACTCTGCGTTTCTCCTTATGGTACTGATTGTGATATTTTACCCATTTGATGGTTTGCTGGTAAGGCCTTGTTCAAAGACCTACGCACATTACAATCTCATAGATCAAAGGAATGAAATGAATTTCATAATGAAATTAACTTAGTCACATTTTACCAAGAATGGTGCATGACTTCCATAATAATTTTGGTTTTGAAGAAATGACTTCCATAGTCATTCACAATTGAACATCCTTGTTGGAAAATGACCAAGTCCCCTACTACATCTCGCTTAGTACAATATTAGACATATATAATCACACAAATCATGTATCAACCATAAATCATAATTAACCATTTATTCCACATAACCATGAACATCCATGGGTCTATGTGTCTCAATTTTGGATCACCATCCATGTCATACACCTGCTTCATAAATCATATGCAAAAAGAGAAACATATGTATAACATTTACTTAACCCAAACCATCTAATACAGATAATAAAAGATACCACACATAAGAGGAAATATAGTTATATAAAACATTGTTCCCCAATCCAATGATCAATCTACCATACATAAACATAAATGGAAAAATAACTATGTATATAAAACATTATTCCTCAATCAATTCATTAATCTGCCATATATATAACTCGCCAAAAATCACCCTTGATAGGAGTGACAAAACTATGGTAAAAAATAGGACACTACATTATGATAACTAATTTTAATATTTGTGAAAGGAAAATAAAAAAGAAAAAGAACATGATGAGGAGATCATTGGAGACTAGATGGGAGTAGGATTTAAAAGAAAGTTTCATAAGGTATTTGATGTTTATTTTTCGAAAACCGAATTAATGATGAAGATATGCTAGCAATTGGTGACCAGGGTTGAGGGCAACATGAAATTTGGAGTCAGGATTGCCCCCACAGAGTCCCCCTATGCTAATATAATGTGGGATTGGTGGGTTGGTCCTATATATACGAGCTCCTCTCCAAAATTCTTTCCATTGCCCAAGTTTCTTGACGCGACACATGGTGAGGGCTAAGGTCATGGATTTGAGTGGATTGGGAGAAGATGAATGTGAGAATAATGGAAGTGTTATTTCCCTTGAGGTTGTTATTTAGGATAATAAGAAAAAGATATCGTTGGATGTTAAACAATCTCATGTGGGTAATACTTATCAAATTGGAGTAGAAGCATTCCCAAAAAGAAACCTACATTCCCTGTTAACACTCAAGTAGAAGGATCGAGTGATACATCTTGTTTGCATTTTAATATTTATGATTGTAGTATGTAGGGACTTTGCACAAGGTGATCTTAACTGCTCAACTATGTGCAAAACCTATGGTGCCGACTGAAGCAAAAGGAGAATTGAAAGGATGGTGGTCACCATTTTCATGGATGTTGCATTCAAAGAGATAAGTATACTTATCATTCTTCTTGAAAAAAGAGTTTTCATATGAATCCTTACATTTAAAAGAAGGGAAAGTAGCCATTGTCATGAAAGAGTGCATATGAGTAGCTGTGTAAAATACTAGCCATGTTTATTTTGGAGAGATTACATGGTAAAATATAAATTTATTGTGATAATCTTAAAAACAAAATAGCTATTACATTTGATATTTCTTGAAAAGGAATAAATTATTTCCATGCACAAAAAAATAACTATGATGTTTGATATTTCTTGAAAATAAATAAACTATTTTCATGCACAAAAAAAAACTATTATGTTTGATATTTCTAGGAAAGAAATAAGTTATTTGCATGCAAAAAATATAACTATTATGTTTGATATTTATCAAAAATAAATAAACTATTT
>APFE030113782.1:44833-88462 GCA_000404065.3 Pinus taeda | reverse complement strand
TTTCTTTAAAATTGGATGCCCATGAGCCATTTGGTTTTCTAATCATCCATACTAAATTTATATTTGTCCTAGAATTTGTGAATATATGAAAAAATTTTGAATTTACATCCACTTCATGAAGCTACAATGGCCTCCTTTTCAGTCTCCATGATTTTCCCTTATCTAAGAACACATGTCTATTCTTTTCTTCTAGTTGTTTTATTTCCTCTTCTTGGTCTCCAATGAAAAACCCATAACAATCATTGGAGTAGAGAAGGTCCAAAGCTTCCTCCTCCTCCTTAAGGGCCCTTTCATCCCTCTTTTTTTTTTGCCAAACCATTGCAACCATTTTGGTTCTTTTAAAGTTTTGTTGAAATTGTAAAGTTATTGACTCTCTCAAAATGGTTTCATATGGGATCCAAACATCCTTACCTTTTTTAGAAGTTCTTCCTCTTTCAACCATCTTGGGTTAAGCTTAAAAGAGTTGGTATGTTTTCCTAGGGCAATAATCACTTCCAACAATACAAGATAATTATCAGTCTTTCCACGTTTGAGATTCATTACCTAAATCTAAGGGCTTCCTCTGGAATGGATTTTGCTATTATAAATTTATTCAATCCCTTATAAATGTGGGCTTCACCTATTCATTCGTTTCTACGAGTTGAAGTCAACATTGTTGGCTCAATGTCTAGCATACCAATTTCATCCATTTTTTCATGAAAAAAGTTTGATAGAACATCAACTTTTGCAGTTGAGCTTGAACTTATTAAGTTGCCAATGAGAAATTTAAATCCCATCCTACCATTACCAAACCATTATGAAACCAATCCTTGCTAAACAACCTTTCTCGATACTCCACTCTATCCATACATGGGCTATAAATATTCAAGAAGTTGTTCTCTTTCCTAATGTCCAAAGAGAGAAAAGATGTCCCTAAACCTGATGGAAAATCCCAAGATTTAGTATAAGAGAAAAGGCCCCTTTCCACCCAGTAATATCCCCCCCCCGGATCTCCCTCCTACATCAATATAACTAAAATTTGAACTCCTAAACATTTTTGACAACTTAGGGACTACTCTAAATCCACTTGTAATTATCTCTTGTAGAAATATTACATATGGATTATGCATCTTTATTAGTCTTTTTAATGTTAATTTTTTTAGGGGTTGGCAAGTCCTCGACAGTTTAACTAGGTCATGAAAATGATTTCAAACCATCTTGAGGGGCATTTGCTTTAAGAGGCCCATGCAACGACAATTTTTTCCTACCTTTTATTTATGTGCTAACTTGTTTTTGTGCAAGAGACATAAAATATTGTATTCCTCTTTCAGAGCCTTTTGTAGGTTTTCCCTTAAAAAAAAACCCCAACACCCCTCGTGCCCCTCCTAGTAAATTGAAGGTCCTTTAGATCTCATACGAATGTTATGTTTGGAGGCTTTTTAGGATTTAGCATTATTGTGTGCTATCAATCCCCCTTTCTCTTCGCTTAAATATGTAGTCTAAATTGATGGGGAGGCCTCATTATATGTACGCTCTCCCAATCCCTTGATTGGGATAAGGGGTGGGGGCTTGTGATTATCGATACTGTTAGGGTCCTATATTTTATAGGATGAACTGACTATTTTCTATTGATTTTTATATATGAGATGTTGTAAATAATATTGCATTCTGCAAGTTATTTCCAAAAAAGAGAGAGAGAGAGAGAGAGAGAGAGAGAAAATGAAGAAAAAACAAAAACAAAGGAGATACAAAATATATGTGTGTGTGTGTGTGGTTGTGTGTGAAAAGAATAAAAAATAGAAAAATAGAAAAAAAGAATGAAAAATACCCCAAAAAAGAATAATACCTTAGAAATTTTGAATAATGTGTTGCTAGTCAAAATGCCACAAAGAAGTAGATTAGTTGTTTTAATCACAATGTTTAAGCATGATTATGATGGATTAAATAAAATTAGTTTAGGTTAGTAAATGATCAACCACACAGTTTAATCGTGGTTGAATTATATTAGTTAGAATAAAAGTAATAGCCCTACATGTTTAAATGTGCCTTTAGAGGTTGGTTAAAAGGTTTAATTAATTGCTAAGTTAATTGCAATTTCTAATTTTTAAATAAAGTTTTTTTATGCGACATATTTTTGTCGCTGTGCAATAAAGTATGGCGCATGTTCAAACGACCATGATCCACCCCGCCCGGATCAACAACGAGGGATCGAATTCAAGCCCATCAAGGTCCTTCGATGTTTAATCACAAGGGGGGTCCGAAAAGGCAGTATTCCTTGGCAACGTGGCAGCTTCTGGGCATTTCGCACCCCCTGCCTAAAACCACTAATCGCCCCTTCCCCCTCCGAAAAATACCATCCCACTCCCCGCTCACACTGACCGTTGACCCCCCTACGCTCCCGCGCCACTTACATCCCGCCAAGTGGACCTCCTGCCCCCACCTTGCTGCTACATTAGTAGACCATTGAGAAATAAATGTTATCTATTCCCACCACAATGGACCCGCTCCGTTTTAATGGTCATCTGGCACTCCTACCACCACATCAGCAGACCACTGAGAAATAAATTTTATCTATTGCCGCCACAACGAACCCGCTCCGTTTTAACGGTTAATTAGCAACGATAAGTTGGTTTTTCTTATATAACCTACCAAAGCCCGTTCAATTGCCTCCTTTCACCGTTTCAGGATAGCATGAAATTGGAAATTTTCAGTGCGCAGTCAACCTAACAGGGTCTACTCCAATGCCCAACAAATTATCCACACCATTCAGCATAACCAGTCACCTAAAACCAAGTGCCTAGCCGTCAGTTTGCATCCAAATACCAGTTTTCACCTATTTTCCCAGGTAATTTTGAATTCCTTGTTCTTTTCTCTTCTATCATGGCACCTAAAGGAAAATCTAAGGCCTTTGATGACAATCCTATGTTGCCCCCTACCATAGACTTAGATTGCCAACCACAGGTAGACCAAAGCTACAAAATTACTGAAACTAGTTGTGAATTTGAATTGTTCGAGCTTCACAATTGGTTAAAGCAAAATTTCTTGGGCCAAAGCGATGAACTGAGCCTCTGGGATTCTATCCTACCACAATTATTTTTTCCCCAGACACCCCACTTCCCCGAATTCGTCTCCTGGTGTCAATTTAGGTATATCCCTAGTCAGAGGGCAATTGTGGCCCAAAACAACGACATTCTCTTCACCATCACTGCATAATCAATCTCCCAAATGCTCCAATTGCCAATTTCTAATTCCCTGCGACCATTTTCAGTAGATTCCCTCTTGGAATTCTACAAAAACCTAGCCTTCCCACAGAGAGCCAAGATATTTGAGATTTTTCTCCCTAGGGATGCCTAATTACCCAAGAAGAACCCCCCATACTCATCCTTTATGCTTCCTAAGATGAATAAACAAGTAATTTCAATTATTTCATGCATACTTGGCTATCAATCCAGTCAGTGGGTTGATGAGGCCATTGTTGGATTCTTCTCAATTTTTGCAATTAGTGAGAAACCCCCTATTTTCAACTACTGTGAGTTCATTGCAGAATCAATTCATGAACAATTCCTTAAGTTTTCTACTAAATAGACTTTTAAATATGCTTCAGTGTTGGTTTATTTGTTTCTTTATCATCAAGCGGATAGTTTTTCATTCCCCTTGCATAAATTAGATGATTAGGGTAATCCATAGTCATTAATCCATTGGACATCCTTGGTAAGGAAAAATTCCACTAAGTACACCTTCTCTGATTATGCTGATCAAATTTTATACACAGTATCATGTTTATTAAACCACAATATAGAGCCTAGGATAGGACCAGAGATACAGAGAATTGTGCATCTCAGTGAGCAGACTAAGACAGGAGATCAGTACTTGTACCAAAATTATATCGAGATCAGAGTTTATGGTGTGAATTTCCACCATACAGGCTGCCAAAATTTGTTCGTATGAGGATATTCTCATTGGAATACATAAGGAAGATGATTCATATGGATGACCTTCATTTTGTTGCAACAAAAAAGAAGTCTTAGTTTAAAATCAAGGCACGGGTTGGGCTATTTATTTGTAACACTAGAGCAGCAGGTGAGGAGGGAAATTTGCTCCTCAAGTAGGTGAACTTCAAGTTGAGTTTCACCTGGTCATATAACCCTTTTGGCATCATTTCTAATTGAGAGTGGAGCAGAAAATCACTCCTTACACTCACACTCCCAGACCAGAGATAGAAAAGTTCATGAATCAAAGTCAGTGGGAGGAGAATACACTACAGGAGGTAGAAGAACAAGTGATATCCACGATTTATTCGCAGACTCTAGTACCTCAAGAAAAAAAGAACAAGAGGCCAAAGGAGGATGATTCCCCTTCAGTGACAAATATTGGAGTCAAAGAATTTCTTATATACAAGAAGAAGCAGAAGACTAATTCTCAACCAGTTTTTTAGGAGGAGGATGAGGGGAAGGCCACTGTCCTAACAGACCATCATGCTTCTACAATAGGAGAATATATCTTCACAGGGTCTCCCACTTCCTCAGCTTCCCAAGATCCCCCCATATACAACTCAAACATCAAAATTGGCTCAGGACCAGGATGGACCAAATATTTTTGCAAAATATAGAGAACTTAAGAAGAAGAATGAGTAGCTTAAGGCCACCACATACACCCAATTCTGGAATCAAACATCCTCTTCACATCACATGCTTCTTTCAGTTTTTGATACAGAAAAAGGGGAAAATGCAAATTGTGTTTCTTCAAGCACATGTTCCACTTCCAAAGACACCAATTGATTACAAGAAGTCCATTTTCTCCTTTGGTGTTGAGAAAATTCACCCCATTGACCAAATAGACCTGCATAAAAAGACTGGTGAAATGTTGTATTCTACGTTGACCAGCACTGCCATGACAACTTCCAAGTTGCAGAACTCACTCAGCAACATACAATCACAATTGAAACTTGAAAATATCTCATTTTTGGCTAAAGGCACTAGTATCAAAACATTGGAGCACCTGGTAATGAAACAGGGTATGGCCCCAAAGTTGTAAAAGCAGTAGAAGAAATTGTGAGGAGGAAAAATGCAGACATAGAAACATTGAGGAAACAAATCAAGCTTCCCTCCATTGAGGATCCCCAAGTTAAGGAAGTTGGGGAGCTTGAAAAAGAAAAAGAGAACATGTTCAAGATAATAATTGAACAAAGTAGCCAAATTAAGGATATGTAAGTGGAGATGGAAAGACTTCTCAAGGAAAAGGAGAAGTCATCACAGCTAGCCATAGTTCCTTTAACAGCGGTACCTATTTTAGTTGTAACACATTAGGAGCATCTACATAGAAAACAACAGAAGCACAGACTGCAAATCCTTCAAATGAGTTGGTTAAAGTTATGGAAGACTTGTCCATTAGAGGGCAGGAAATTAAAAAATTAAAAGCCCAAGTTAAATCTTTGCGGGATCAAAAATTAAAGATAGATAATTCATACATAGCAGAGTTGTAGAAAACTCACAGGTTAACCCAAAGGATTGAGCATCTAGAGAATGAGTCTGTGATGGCTCAAACACTGGCACAGGCTAAAGAATGCACATGGATTGAGATAAATGAGGCCATCACAGAAACCTGGCCTTCAATTGAGATAATATTTGAATAGGAGGACTGAGTGCAGAGATCAAAGGAGTTAATGGAAGGAGTCAGAAGTAGCTTGGGACAGAGGCCAGGGGAAGCTAGCACCTTAATTAAAATTTTGAATTTAAAAACCAAGGATGAATTAATAGATTTTGAAATTGTAGATAGGATAGAAAAAATCTTAGAAGTCAGAAGAGTCCTTACTAAAAGGAACTTATTAGTACAACTGGAAAAAAAGTGCCAACACTTGGCGACCAACATCCAGAAGTTTCATAAGAAGTTCAATGCATTACATTTGAAAGGACTACCAGGACTAAAGGGAATTGGAGACAAGTTAGTGCCTCTACCAGATTATCAACAGAAATTGTACTCAATAGCTTGGGACAAATCAAAGTTTTCAACTATTAAAGGCTCAATCACAAGAAAATATTTCGTGGAGGCTTTGGAATTCGATCTGCATACCAAAGTTGAAATCAAGCATTTATTTATGGTCAAACCAACATTCCAGAAATATATTGTTGGCTTGTATGGGCCTAACCCAAGTTCAAAAGAATTATTTAGCCAAGCAAATCCCGTACCTACCAGCCCTTTCGGTAATAGCCCGCGAAGTGCGGACTGAGGTCTCACCCGAGATAGCAAGGGAGGGTGCTGGAACCAGGTTTCCGCACCCTTGGGATGTCTAGATGTGGTCTGAGGGGTCCGTTCACCATCCTGCAACCTCATGCTACGCTATATCTACACAAATCCAGGTAATCTTAGCTTTTTCTTTATCGCGCTTGATTACAGATCTAATATATTTGATTAAATATTATAACCCAAATCTACTTAGAGGGGTCTTTAAGCAAACATTTATTACTTTCATTTAAGCCGCATATTAAGATTCAACTGATTCACAAATATTCAATAAGCATATGCGCACAAATCAAAATAGTTTCATTAACCATAAACAAACAGAGTTGTGATAGTTCAGGATTAACACAAAATTTAGAAGAAACTTATCTTTATTTCCACTTGTCACCCTTACATCTAGATCTGCCCTGCGCACTTAGCTGCAAGGGTTCGCGCACACAGCTGCAGACTCTTCTAGGCCTCTACGCACACAGCTGCAGAGCCTCTATCCTCTACCCAATCCCTCGACTCGGACTTACAGACACTTTTCAACTGCCCTCCTCAAACACCCATTACATATCTGATCTCCAAAATCCCACTCAACAAATAACTACCTTTCTCCCCATAGAGCCGCGCTCTATTTATACCTAACTATGGTCCGCGGATCGACTTACTCCCTATTAGTTTACATTATTTCTTGGCCGAACAACCCTTTTGACTCGACCTTTTACATTTCGCGCTCTGCATACTTCGGAGGTTTTACAATAATTTACTCCTAATTTCTAGGCTTTCTGTCTCAAAACCGTTACGCAGGACCTCTGCTACCCAACAATCCCCAACACAATCATCGTGACTCATCCCAATTCACTCGCCGAGCAGAGAGACGCTCTACCTTGGCTTCGCAGTTCACCTCCCTTTGAGTGACGTTCAACATCCTGCTGCTCCTTTGTTATCTCTTGCAATGCTTCATCCGGCTCCGGCTTCACTGTTTCTCCCACTTCCTGCAACCGATAATGCTCATTCTGCTCTACTCGATTAACACAGAACACACCTTGATAGGATTTTACCATGAGCGGGGAAGCCACCTACGAGACCCCTTAGTACCACCGCAATCACTTCTAACCTTCATATCTTCTCTTAGCACTATCTACTGCAGCCTGTGTTGCAATTTTCCAAGACCCGTGCTGTTGTCCGTAAGATCCCGATTTTGAAGAGACAACAGAGCCAACTTAGTATTTGCATATCTACCCATGGTCTCCATTTGTCGATCCTTTCACTTTTTTAGTTTAGCACGCTAGCCAACCCCGAGGCGGAGCGACAGCATCCAGACCAATTCTACTTCGTGTCTCCCTCTTTCCGGTACATCCCCCACAGTTGATGCTACCATCTATGGGATGCCCACAGTTGTCACCACCATGCGCCTTAGAGAGTCTCGCTTCTTCAGCGGCCATATCCCACCCTTGGGCGTCCTCCTTGTGCAGAGAGAATGAATAGCCCCATATCAATACCCAATATATGTTTTCGCAGAGTGAATGTCACCCGATGGATGCCCCTCGGTGATTTATAAGTCATGCGAATTTCAAATTCACTCATTCCCGCCTATTCTAGCGTCTTCGTGTAAAATTTGTGGCCATTCATGCCATATCTGACTCATACTTCCGTTTTTAATTGCCCGTCGCCCACTCCCTTTGCCATAATGCAGACATCATGTCGTGAACAGTGATAGATACGGTCACCTTTCTTCGTAGCCATGCAGAGGCGCACTTTTGGTCGCGCAACCCCAAACTTATCTTTGATCTAGCTTGACGTGTAGCCTAGTATGCGCGCCTTCCTCCAGACTGCTTTATCGTCTCACACTCTCTTTCAACTGGTTGGAGTGGTGAGACTGTTCCTCGAAAGGTTAGTCAGGCAGCCAATCCGCCCGTGTAGAGCTTCAGGCGACTGCCATTCACTCGGCTCGAAAGGGGTCTCCATTCAGTTTAGCCAACTGAACCGCGCCCCCATTGGTAGCTGATTTGATGATGTAGTGTCCCAACCAATGCATTCGGAGTTTTCTAGGGAACTTCTCGAATTTACTGTCGTATAACAATACTAGATCATTCTCCTTGAAGGTGCGCCCCTTGATATGGCGATCATCCCATGCTTTTTCCCGCTATTTCTGCACTTGCTAATGGAATCCGACCAAAAATCGTTCCTCCTCCATTTCATCGAGCTGAGCGAGACTTTCCTCCAAAGCCCCACGATCTGCCATACTTGTGATTGCTGCGATCCACAAACTAGGTACAATATATTCCATAGGCATGACGACCTCCTTGCCATAGATTAACCGAAAAGGTGAATGGACTGTCAATTTCTTGCACGTGGTTCGATATGCCCATAACATAGCAAGGATGCACAAGTCCCAATCATTTCGTCGCGTATTACATACCTTGGTCAATGCAATCTCCAAGGTTTTTTTGAATGCTTCCATGGTCCCATTTGGTTACAGGTGGTATGGCATACTCTGTTGATGATATATTTGGAGTTCTTCAGTGAGTGCATTGATGGTGTTGGTACCATTCTATGACCCCTTTTTCCCTCCCAAAACATGACCATTACCTACCTCTTTTCATCATTTATCCCTCAAATTAATTAATAGTTTTATAGTTGTTGAATTGCATTTAAATTGATTTAGGGGTCTTGTGTTAATAAATTAGGATTTTTGGCCTAAATAACTACAGGAAGTCCCAACAACCTGTAAATGGCTTATCGTTTGACATGTGGCATGACAGCCAGGCCAGAGCGAAAGGTATGGGCGAAAAGTGGAATGTCCAAGCATGGACAAGGACCTATCCCGCAGCGGAAACATCCCTCCTACATGCGCGGTCAACGCCTGGTCAACTATGGCATGTTGGCACAAAGGCAGCAACAGCACACAATTACAGTCAATCCGATTTTTAGTTGTTTCCTTGTTTTTATGTGCGTAAGCTAGGATAGGAACATCTTTGCATTTTTGTAAAAGCAGCAACAGCCACCCATGGATGAACATCCATTTTTCAAGGGATGTGAACCGTATGTAATTATAAGGCCGAACCTGGTTATATGTTAGTTTACCTTTATGTTTTACGTTTACATTTCTTGTCGCCTCAAAACAGAGCTTTGATTTAATACAAGACTGCATTATAATCTCCGTGCGTTGTTTTAATACTGTGATCGTGGAATAACAATCTCGGTGTACCAAGAACGCGGACGGGCCCTGCGTGCATGGTATACCGATATCATTTTGATTGCATTTACATTGTTATTTTAATTACGTTTTACAGTTAGAGCATTTGATTGATATTCGAAACCGATATATATATATATATGCACAGGGATTTAATTGATGTTTACATTTGTGTTTATGAATGCGCTGTTATATGTCGATGCATGCGCTTGAATAGGCCATCATCTGGATTGTGAATCATACCCTGTAAGGGTTTCGATCCAGGGTTGCTTTATAACGCACTGTTATGGACTGTACACTTATGATTTTTACTTTGCATGCTTGTAATAAATGTTTATGACTGTTGGGTACCATTAAACAGGGGTTTCATGTTTGGTGTCTCTATAAGGGGACCGAAACCTTTAAATACAGTGATACACAGCATGTTATGAGTTGCATCTTAGCTGATAATGACACATAGTTTGACGCTTAATTAAAGATTTGATTGATAGTTTAATATTAGATTAAGTTGCAACATTGAAATTAGGAAGAATAGACCTAGACTAGATCCTTTATGTCTATATATTTTAGGCACACGCCTCTAAGTATACGCACCCTGGTCGATAATAAATTTAGCCCCGTCTAGCACCCTAGATAGGACAATACAGATGGTTTCATTCAGAAAATGCATTCCCTGATCACTCATGAGGATTTTGGGACAGCCAAACCCTGTCATTACATTTTTGAACAAAAACTTCGCAGTTGTTGCAGCCGTGCAATCTTTAACCCGTTGTGTCTCGGCCCATCAGGTTAAATAATCTGTTGCAGTGATGATATAGCACGCACCCGTTTTTTCCTCGCGGCTCAATAGGTCCTATGAAGTCAATTACTCACTTCTTGAAGGGTTGTAGTGTCATCTGCGGTTGGAGTGGCATTTCATCTCTCTGCGACGATTTCCCCGTCTGTTGATAGACGTCGCAGGCTCAGCAATGAGATTTCGAATCCTGATGTAGAGTGGGCCACCATAATCCTGCACGAAGTATCTTCTAGGCCATGGCATGACCTGCATAGTGTCCGCCAACAACCCCCCATGGGCTTTGGCTAGGATCTGTCCTCGCTCGAACTCCGAGACATACCGGTGCAGGATCTCATCGTTGCCCATTTTGTAGAGGTGTCCAGCAATCACAGTGAATTATGTTGCGTGTATCACCAATTCCTTTCTCTGTTGAACGGAGTATCCCTATGGCGCAATCCCTGTAGTCAAGAAATGGATTATATCTTCAAAATGACCATCCGCTACGCGCACTGCATAGAGATGAGCATCCGGAAGTTCGTCTTCTAGATTTGTGGGTTCTTCACCGGTCTCAATTCGGGACAGGTGATCTGGGCTTGCATTTAGACATCCCAGCTTGACAACGACCTCAAAGTCATACTCCTGGAATAATAGTAGCCAGCGATAGATTCCCCCCCCAACACAGGCTTATTCACTAGGTATTTTAATGCCGAGTGATCGGTATACATCTTAAAGTGACCTCGCAGTAGATAATGGCGGAATTTTTGAAGCGTGTATACCATCGCTAATCCCTCACGCTCAGTGGTTGAGTAATTATTTTCAGCTTTTGACAACCGGCGACTTGCAAACGCAATCGGATGGTTCAGTCCCTCCGCTCTTGGTTGAGTAAGTATCTCCCCCAGCGTGATACATGACGCGTCAACATGCACATGAAACTCGACGTCCCATTTCGGAAAGACCAATATAGGGGTTGAAGCCATTTTCTCCTTAAGCGTCTCTATGCTTTTGTTGCATTCCTCATTCCAACAATAAGTAGCATCCTTCTTTAGCAATTGTTCCATCAGAGCCCTGATCTGGGTGTAACTTTTGATGAACTTCCGATAGTAGCCCGTGTGACCCAGAGTGGCGCGTAATTGTTTGACACTCCGCGGCACCTGTAGATTGAGTAAGACTGCGATTTTTTTCGGGTCCACCATCAAGCCTTGCTTACAAAACACATGGCCCAGCAGATTCCCGAACGAGACAAGGAAAGTATAGTTCTTGAGATTCAACGCAATCTGGTGTCAACGACAAGTATCTAGCATTAATTGTAAGCTTGCTACATGCTTCTTGACTAGTCCAAACACACTCCAATCATCCAGATAGACCTCTAAAAACTTGTGTATAAATTCTTTGAATGCGGCTATCACTATTTGTGAAAATATCGCCAGTACGTTCTTCAGACCAAAGGGCATCACTGTGTATTGAAAGCAACCCCATTTAGTAGTGAACGTCGTTTTACTCCTATATTCTGGCGCGATCTTGATCTGGTGGTATCCTAAGAACCCATCCGTGAATGAGTAGGCTTCCTGCCCCCCCCCCCCCCCCCACATTTTCCAATACCTCATCTGTAAACAGTGTTGGAAAGGGGTCGTTTATGCAGGCATCATTGAGCTTCCTAAGATCCACGTAAATCTGAATCTTGCCCTTCTGTTTCTTTTCCTACACAACCATTGGACTTACCCATTTGGACTCCTCAATAGGCTCAACGATTCTTGCTGCCAGCATCTTGTCCAGTTCTTTACAGACCTTTGCTTTATATTTTGGGTTCAATTGGTAGGGCTGCTGCTTAACTAGTTTCGCATTTGGCTTCAATGTTATCTTCATCACTCCCAAGTCCCCTAGAATCCCTTTTAGCTCCATGATCTTTGTTGGAAACAAGTCTTGATACTCGTGGAGCAATTCGACGATCTTTTCTATTGTAGCATCGTCCCAATAGTCCCCGAGCGTTGCTTACTTCAGCTCTTCTTCGGTCCCTATATTGACTTGTCTTGTTTTCAACGACGCCACCATACCAGGATCTTCGATTTCGGGTCCGCGCACCTCACGGTTTCCCTCTGATTCCAGAATATTGACGTTTCACAGATCATCCTCATCATCTTCTACCTCTATATTATATCATGCAAGGGCCTGGCTCAGCTGCTGTGACCAATCGGGCTGCGCAGGTTCTTTTGGTTCTATTGGCATCTTGAAAATGGCAGCCTTTACCAGCTGGAGCGCTTCATCTATAGGGTCCATCCATAGATCTTCAAAGAGGAATCTCGCTCAGAACCCTTCGCGCAAGATATCCCACTCGCTTTTGTCGTGCCGGAGCTCTGCTTCAGTATACCAATTTTTGGGAATGACATCCAGGGTGTGATAGAATAAGTGCACCCATTCTGGCTAAGGTTCTTCTCCATTCGCTTTGGTCCATCAAGTAAGGTGCATGCGCGGGTCATCACGTTTGTCGTATTTCTCTATTATACGTACGTTTGGCCTCCCAAATATGATCTTCATCATACACCTGCAAGCGTGCCAATCCTCGAATGTTCCTTCATGTGTGCCCCACCATTGCGCAGGCATCGCACGCAGTGCCCATTTCATCGCATCAAACTGTTGGTGCTCCGGTACTACGGTTTCAAATTTGGTCAGAAATTCATCCACCGTCGTCAACCCATCATACTTTGGCAATTCACGATCCTAGGCCTTTACGCAGTACAACGATTTCTTCACCATGTTACAGTGAAGCGTGGTTACTCCGTTCAACCGATTGCGCCACCGCTCATCTTCCTCATCTGAATCATCAGTGCAGGATTCTCCATCCCCTTATGATATTCTTTTGTTCTACAAAGTCTTCACCCATCCTCACCCTTGGGCAGCCACTCTTTAACTACAATCTTCGTCGTCATCACTGTGCACCGGTTCGATGTAGCGCGCTCCTTCAACCGGATCTAGTAGAATAATGACGTGGAGCGCCTTTGTTTCGAATATCATTGTCCTCTTCATTAGATTAATAACTTCGTTCATGTCAGTGACCCAATCTATTCCTAATAGTGCAGGATAGGGCGTATTTTCATCCATGAGCTCAATAACTTCCAAATCCATGCGGGTACTAGCACCATCAAGGTCTACCGTCACCCCTTGCAGCCTTCCCAAGGGTAGCACCTTCTGTTGATTTGCCATCCGCAATTCGATAGGGGACCATTGTAGTGTAGGCTTACCCATGTGCTCCCATGTCTGTTTCGGCAATACGTTGGCATCTGAGCCCAGATCCAAAATAACCTGCTCCATCTCATAATCGTCGATCTGTATTGTTAACTGCATTTCCCTTCCGGTCCGCGATGCATGTCTTCCCAAATTTCAAATGACGGGGGGCTCACTCCACCCTGCGCACCTATTTATCAACTCCTGTAAGCCTTTAACTGCCCTGTTGTCACGAAGCAATTTTATACATGTCTCTAAAAAGGTAGTTATCATCGAGGGATCCTTGTCTGTTTCGGGCTGATCCCTATTACCTGGGGTAGAGACCTCCACGAAGCTTCCTGATACGTCCCCTTATCGCCTCTTGGGTTCTGTCCATCCGATCCTATGGTCGTGCCACTCCTCAGCATCATGTTGACCTTGGGATCTTCCTCGTGGGGTTCGGACCTCATCATCTGCACGTTTTGGGTCGTTGTTGGTTGCGCTACCCTTTTTTCCCGAATCTGTGCTATCAAGAAAGGATAGTCTAGCAGCTCATGATTGAATTGCTCACAATAGTTGCACAAAATTCTGGTTGGGTTAGTACAATCTTGTGTGTAATGTCCTGGTCCTCCACAATTGTAACAAATTAACTGCTCGCAACCCCTTCCTGGTCCCATTCCACCCCGTCCTCGACCGCGCCCTTGGAACCCACCGCGGGCAATCGTCGCGACTGGATCCTAACTTCGCGCCTCTGTCTGCATTTTATAGGCAGATGACTGATCCAT
Organism: Pinus taeda; assembly: GCA_000404065.3. Taxonomy (NCBI): domain Eukaryota; kingdom Viridiplantae; phylum Streptophyta; class Pinopsida; order Pinales; family Pinaceae; genus Pinus; species Pinus taeda. The sequence goes on along the minus strand of APFE030113782.1, from coordinate 74,304 downwards.
CAGCATTTGATAGCTACGACAATCCTTTTCTTCGTGGCCTATTGATCTAAAAAAGTTGCAAAAGAGCTACTGGGGGGTCTGGCTGTATTTTGGTAATAGATGACAATTATTAGTGTTATGCTTTCCTCCCACCTGGCAGATTGCGCACCAGAGCAGGTTGGTTGTGCTCGGTCCTGCCTGTGCCTCTAGTCACAATGGTGTTGGTCCCCTTGTTACCACAAAATTCACCGAGACCAAATAGTGATCTTTCTCGTGTCCCTGGATCTTACACCTTACACACCATACTTCCTCCCAGACTTATGAGCGTGGTGTTTGTTCTTGTTTTAACTTCTGCATTTCCAAGCATAAGTTTTGGACCTTCGCTTGAATTTGCTAAACTCCCAACCCTGGGTCTGGTATCGGGGATTCGTGCAAACGCATTGCTGCCTCCAGTGCTTCAGCTTGGGTTGAGATCTTTTGTTGTAACAAAGCTGACTTTAGATATGGTGTTAATGATATCATGAACCAAGCGCAATGCTGCTCATCTGTCAGTGTCATGTTGGCCTCGCGGATAGCACTTTTCAACCTCTGATCCAGATCCCACAGAGTCTCACCCGGCATCATTACAATCTCTTTGAACCCTACGACCGACTATTTTCCTGACTTCAGCCGGCTAAATTCCTTTTTTGGTTCGGTCTGGATTTCTACTACCCCCGTTGTTGGGTTACTGCTCGAATACTTCATGTACCATGTCAGTGCTCGGTCCTGTAGTGTGCTGACGAAGGTAGATTTCCTGATATTATCATCCACAATTTGTTGTTTGTTCCATACTAATGTTAGCACAAACCAGAATTGCTCCTAGTCTTCGCTTCCTGCTCCCTTGAATACCGGCAACTGAATCACGCTTGACATAATTACCTTTGATCTATTGCCGTCCCTGATCCTTCTGATCCTTTAATGTGTTTTCTTTCTGCGTTCCACACCAAACACCGATTAGGCAGATCCCAGTCTCGACAATGGAACCATTTGTTGGCTTGTATGGGCCTGACCCAGGTTCAAAAGAATTATTTAGCCAAGAAAATCCAACACCTACCGACCGTTTCAGCAAAAGCCCGCGAAGAGCGGAATGAGGTAGCAGGGGAGGGTGCTGGAACCAAGTTTCTGCACCCTTGGGACGTCTAGATGTGGTCTGAGGGGTCCGTGCGCCATCCTGGAGCCTCGCGCTACGCTAGATCCGCGCAGATTCAGGTAATCTTAGCTTTTTCCTTACCGCACTTGATTACAGATCTAATCTATTTGATTCAGTATTATAACCCATATCTACTTGAGGGGTCTTTAAGCAAACATTTATTACTTTCATTTAAGTCGCATATTGAAATTCAATCGATTTACAAATATTCAATAAGCATAAGCACGCAAATCAAAATATTTTCATTAACCATAAACAAACAAAGTTGCGATAGTTCAAGATTAACACAAAATTCAGAAGAAACTTATCTTTATTTCCACTTGTCACCCTTACATCCAGATCTGCCCTACGCACTTAGCTACAGGGGTCCACGCACACAGTTGCGGACTCTTCCAGGCCTCTACACACATAGCTGCAGAGCCTCTATCCTCTACCCAATCCCCCGACTCAGACTTACAGACACTTTTCAACAGCCCTTCTCAGACACCCATTACATATCTAATCTTCAAATTCCTACTCAACCAAGAACTGCCTTTCTCCCCACAAAGCCGTGCTCTATTTATACCTAACTATGGTCCGCAGACCGACTTACTCCCTATTAGTTTACATTATTTCTTGGGCGGACAACCCTTTTGACTCGACCTTTTACATTTCGCACTCCACATACTTCGAAGGTTTTACAATAATTTACTCCTAATTTCTACGCTTTCTATCTGAAAACCGTTACGCGGGACCTCCGTTACCCAACATATACCGAGCTAGAGGAGACTTACATAAAATTGGTTAAAATGCCAATTCTAAATGAAGACAGATGGGATTAGCTAGGTCAAATTTTGGAGTAAAATTTTGTTTTACCTTCAGTAACTGAGTAACAATTTTTCAGGCCCAGTCATCAACAATAAGCCTCGAAGATAGTGCCAGATCATCATAGCTGTTTCAGTTATCTATATTTTTGTTCGATTTTTACAAGCAGTTTAGGATATTTTGTAAAAATCTTGAGGTTTTCACTCAATATATTTTTTGGATAATTTTGTAGAAGTACAGGTGTTGGGACTTGTAGCAAAAAAGGAATACCATTTGATGTAAAGTTGTTCACTGGGCTAAAGTGATCATTTTTCATTAATACAAACAATGTTCCAGGATTAATTTGTCAGGCTTAATTGGTGATGTGTTTTCTACTTGTAATTATGTAATATCTCTATTCTTTTTCTTATGTGTTTCTTTCCTCTATTGTTCACAAGAAAATTATGGGCTGAACTTTATTTAATTACACCCTTTCCTGGATTTAAACAATATATATGTTTTCCAAATGAAATTAAATATATAATTCTTAATTGCTCTATATTTAATTGATTTTGAACCTTTTTCCTCCCTATCATTCCATCAAGCTCTGAAGATCCAACGACCTGCCTACCTTGCCCTGCTATTTCTGATATGATATTTATGCACTTGATCACTCTAAGACTTTGACTCCATTTCCCAATGGCCCTACCTTGTAGCCTCAACCAAACAATCCAAACAACCAAATTTTGAACCTTATATCTAGCCTAAAATCCTGCAGTAAATAAATCTGAATCTGACAGAGAGATCCCTCTCTTTGTTTAGAAGAACTAGCTTCTAAACTTAAAAGTGGTTCTATGGTTACCTATGGATTTCTTCCACAACCTTAAGAAATTACAGAGTGATAACAGATACTAGAGAAGGTAGAAAGGAAATCTCTCGGGACCTCCTCATATTTTAAAGAAGAGCCTACCCCCTACGACCCCAAAAGTAAAGGAGATACAAAATTTCGTATCATAAGATTCGACGGAATGAAAACTTATCAAATCTTCCATGACCTCCTATCTATTCATTGTGATGTTCAACACAACTAAATTTTTATGCCATTAGGACCTTGTGTGGTAGCTAAAAGTTGATCCTGAAAACTCAATGGCAATTGTGCATCATCCTTTGAGTCAATCAAGTCCGTAGGAGGCTACATTAATACATTCATACCTTTCATTTTTCTTTTTTCTTGCTACATGCAAATCTATGTTTTTCTTCTACTAGGTAGTGAACAATTTACTACAAGATGTCCATAGGAATGACATCAATTGCATTTAAACAAAACCCCATCATAGTCCCAAGATTGTAGGGTTTCCAATTATCCTCTTTGGAAGACTAATGAAATTTCCAACCCATCTTGCAAACACAATCTCACAAGGATGCATGCCATTCATATAGAGTGATTTGGGTTGTATAAGGAATAAAATGAAAGGTAGGAAAGTAAATAAAACATGCATAAAAAAATATAATAGTGAGTAGTCTTGTTGCAAAAGAATGATTAAGGTTATGAGCAACCTATTACATTTTTTAGCAAATCTTTGAGAGATGATACACTAAAGTACAACATAATGGAAAAACAAGCACTAGCTTTAGTGAAAGCTATTAAAGATTTCAGAGTGTACATCTTGTATTCACACATCATTGCTTATGTTCCAAATTCAGTAGTGAAGAACATTCTGACACATAATGGGCCTGAAGGAAAGAGAGGCAAATGGATTGCCACTATTTTGGAACATGACATAGAAATAAAGCCTACAAAACTTATCAAAGGCTAGGGTTTATCTAAACCCATGGCTGAATCGAACTGTCAGGCCTTAGATATAAATTTCATTGGTGCCCTAGATGATCAGGAAGAGATGGCGACTCCACAGATCAGTGAAACTTTTATAGATTCACCCTAGAATGTAGATATTATATTTGTTTTACTAAATTTACAAGCTCCCCCTGGTTTATCTAGAACTAAAGCTAGACTTTTTAAAATGAAATATTGTATCATAGATAATGCTTTATTTTGGAAAGATAATGGTGGCATTCTATTAAATTGTTTATTAAAAAATGAAGCTAGCAAAGTTATGCGAGAATTTCATGCAGGAGATTATGGAGGACACCTATATTGGAAAACTACTTCTGATAAGATTTTGAGGGCAGATTTTTACTGGCCCGCCCTTTTTGCAGATGTCAAGAAAAATGTGACCTCCTATCACAAGTGTCAAATATTTGAAGTCAAAAAGAAGCTCTTACCATTATCTCTCAAATCCATCTCCACAAAAATGCCTTTTCAATAATGGGGTTTAGACTTCATTGGGGAAATTCACCCATCCTCCTCAGCCCAGCATAAATGGATTTTTATAGCCATCGATTACTTTACTAAATGGATAGAAGCCATCCCTTCTAGACAAGCCACAATCTCTGTCATCATCTCATTCCTTAAGAACAATATCCTTTCAAGATTTGGATGCCCCCAAAAGCTCATTACTGATAATGCAAATTCTTTTAAATCTAGGAAAATGGTAAAATTTTGTAACAAATATCACATTACCCTTGGCCATTCCACTGCCTATTACCCTCAAGGTAATGGACTTGCAAAATCCTCAAACAAAGGCCTTGTTAATATCGTTAAGAAACATCTAGAAAACAATAAGAAGACCTAGAATAAAAAGTTGGTAAACGCCTTATGGGCAGACAGACTAACTACCAAAAAGTCCATTGGTACATCTCCTTATAAGCTAGTATATGGAATGGATGTTGTTTTTCCATCCTATTTAGGAGTACCAATGATGAAAATGATTCAAGAGCTGCAAGTAGAATAAAATGATATCCAAAGGAGGATAAATCAGACAATACATTTGCAGCAAACCAGAGAAGAAGTCTATGTCAAATCACAAGTGATCCAGGATAAAATCAAAAAGATTTTTGACAAGAAGACCAAAGCTGATGACTTTTACATAAGTGATAAAGTTCTCAAATGGGATTCTAGAAGAGAAGAGAAGGGTAAACATGGCAAATTTGATTTCCTATGGCAAGGCCCTTACATCATTTATGGTTACAGAGGTAAAAATGTAATTTTCTTGAGACAGTTAGATGGAACAAATCTAATAGGAGGATCTGTCAATGGTAGAATGTTCACGAATTACTTATCCACAGATTAACAGTAGTTCATTTTACTTTTCTCATTATATATAGCATTGCAAAGTTTAGATTGAATTGGATGGTAATCTTTTAAAGTTGAAGCCTAGAGAGAAGGCCTTGAGCTTTGAAAGATGTACCATCATATGTATGACTAAAGCAGATCACAGAGGAGCAGTCACAAGGCAACCAAAGTCAGAATTTCAAAGGATACTGGTCTTAAAGTTCTTGACATTTCACCAGGAAATGCCATCCCCATGTAAAGTCACTGTTAGGGTCCTATAATAATAGGATTCATAAGTTTGAATTGGTTATGGTTATTCTTGTAATATTGTACATACTTTTGCTTTCTGCAAAATGTTTTACATATTAAAAAAAAAAAAAATGTAAAGAGGGTATGTCCTAAAAGAATAATCAAAGGACAACAAAAAAAAAAAAAAAGTGAAAAAAAAATGAACCCCAAAAAGAAAGAAAAAAGATCATGAAAGTGTGCAAATTCAAATGCCACTCCTTTTACTTTAATTTGTAAAATATGATTGCGTGCAGCTTGTCAAAAATGCCACAATCCATGATGGTCAAATAGCTTAATCTTGATTCATTCATGCTTTAAATTTCATGTTGATAGATAGAAAATAAATATCTATTCAAACTGTTTAAACTTGGCAGATCAATAGTTAGGTAGAGAATAATAATGAGCTCATCAGTTTAATCTGAGCCATTGGAAGTTATAAGGTAAGAATTAGATAGTTTACTTATCAAAAGAAAAACAAACGAAGGGTCAGCAAGCTCAAATGCACCTAATAAATGAAGAGAAAATGTTAGGGTAAATAAAGGGTAGGTAGAAGAAATGTTGCAAATGCAAAAGGTTGCTAAGTCAAAAGCACATTCATCATGCTTAATCCTATGTTTCATGTGTAGGAGGAATGGTGAAGGAAAAAGGATATTCACCAAAGCTTGTTTACCAAATTTCCCCTCATTTCACTACACCCCCACATACTTACTTGCTTATTTCCCCCATTATCCCTTCATTACTTATAAATACCCTTCCACCTCATTTTGACCTTTACCCCTTGGTTTCACACATTTCTCTAGAAATTGCCCTTCAAAAATCATCCCCTTCCCAAAACCCCTTTCCCTAGTGTGAAACCCATTCTCCATTACAAATATCACTTTCCCCTATTATTAATTTCCTTTACCCCTTAAAAACCCACAAAAACCCTTTATCCTAAGTTTTATTTACTATGCCCCCGCATTATGTAATTAATGTCCCCACTTTATATTTCCCGGATACCCTTTTTTAACCCACCAACCCTTGGTGCAGTTAAAAAACTCTCGCCACATAACCCATGGTCCCACCTTTATTAGCTTGCTTGTTATATTAAATCTCGACATTATTTATTAATTAATTACAATTCTTTGTAATTAAACCTCGAGCCCGCCAACCACTTTCCCGACTCCATCCGTGCAACTCAACTGTGTAATATACCTTTGATCTCCTACCCCCAGATCCAATGGTGCACAGCCATATCACTCAGATTCATCATCCGACCGTTAACAGCCCAAGAGCACGCGAGATTCGCAGTTTTGGCTGGACACTATTCTGCTACGTGGCGGCACCACTTTATATCGCATGCTTGTGAAAAATACACCCTCCATCCAAAAGCAGTGCGATATAGATAAAAACCACCTCCCAACCTAAAGGCAAAACTGCCCACTGTTCATTGGCCAAATTCCACGCCAAAATGTAACGGTTATCGGTTAAAAGGTTGAAAAAGACCCTATTCACTCTTTTCATTCATTTTCACTGTAAACCTCTGCTAAGCCATTTGTGACACCCTGAACCTCTAAGCGACCAATTTGACCACCTTTTGCCGCCTGAAGACATTGTGGACACCAAATTAAAGTAGCAAATAGCTAGTTCAAGCCTCAGTACCCTCTACGGCTACCACAGAATCCCGTCTGCACACCAAATCGCCAATTTCCAGGTATTCTTAGAAAAACCAGAACGACCCTGTGAATTTGAAAAACACAGTAATTGTTGAATGATTAATTAATTAAATTAACTAAAAAACCTTCCTGAATTGAAGAGAAACCTATTGTACATCCCAAACCCTTTTTTACATACCGTAATTACCCTCCCACTGTTCCAGAGCCTTTAAACCTCACTCCTGAAACCACTGAAAGCATAATTCAATTCATTAAACCCAAATTATGGCTTCCCAAACTTCTCTGGATGTAAGACCCCTGCAAATCCCTCACTTGGATATTGACCAGCTTACATTAGCTGACAGAGAATTTCAAATCAAGGACACTGCTTCCCCTACCTACCAACTAAAACTCCACTGCTGGAGTAAAGACAAGTTTTTGAACTAGAATGATGACATTCACCTATGGGAGTCCAATTTTCCCAAGTACTTGTTCCCAGAAGTACACCCATTCCTAGAAATCATCCGCTTTTGCCAAGCTTGCTACATTCCCAGTCAAAGAGCCATAGTCACCCTTGACCATCAAGTTTTATTCACCATCACTACATAATCCATTAATCAAATGCTGCAAATCTAAACAAGCCCAAATCAGACCCCACTTTCCATTGAAGGTTTACTGTAACTCTACATAAACCTAGACCTTCCCAAGAAGGCTCATATTTTCCAAACCTTCATCATAGAGGAGTCTCATACTCCAACAGATAGTCTTCCATATGTTGCCACCATTTTTTTTGAGAGAGGTAGACAAATTATAACCATGCTCTCCTGCATTCTAGGGTACACCACAGATGAACATGTGGATGAGGTTGTCCTTTCTTTCGTTTCTATCTTTTGCCCAGGCAAGCCTCCTGTAGAAATTCTCACTGTAGATCAACAGATTATGCAATATACTAAAGCAAAATGTAAGATCTACTTCCACAACAAACTTGCGGAAGCTTAATCGAATATGAGCAAGATAAATTAGAACACATATAACTGTGAATGAGAAATCAATCACACATGAACACAGAAGAATAACCCAGGGAAAGCCTCAGCCTAAAACCCCAATCTCTATATTATCATACAAGTGGAAATATGTTCAGATTACAAAAAGAATTAGCTCACAAGCTATCCTGCTCTTTCTACAATCAAACAATACAGCTCACACACTGAATAGACATAAGATATGCCTTCCCTCAACCCTCCAAGCTTCCTATTTCCTTACGCAGTTTTCCTTGGGGTCCAATGATGCCACCTGTGTTATTGGCCTCATCACGCACTCACTAAACTGAACAAGTAACTGTGCAATCCTCAAGGAATGAATTCCTTATGCATGCAAGAGATATCCTCCATGGAATCGTCCTGCAACTGATACTACATTGTCCCATCATTTGATCTCAACTAGGTCTCTATCTAAACTGACATGCATGAGTTATTTATGAGAGAATATTTAGTTATATGAAGTGCAGCAGTTACATGCAGGCATGCATTAACTAATTGAACTCACAATTAGTTCAACAAACTATTTTAACTAATCTAATTGGACTTAACTCAGTTAACTGAGCTAACTAATTACAACTCAATATTGCAACTCATCCTTATCTCTTTAACTAAGGGATAAATACCTCAATCAATGGGATAACTGTTGCATGTCCCCACATAGACTTCATGTTTGATTTTCTACAACTAATTAACTCAAGATGAATTAATTAATTATTTTACAGACTGCTGCTAAGATCAAATTCGAATTTTACTTCTCTATTTTAGTTCAGGGACTAACTAAAATAGGAAGGTATCCCGAAATTCTATTTATGGCAGTGCTATTTTTAGCACTTCTATATTTAGCATTTCTTGTTGCTATTTTCAACACTCCCTCTCAACAAGAAAGGGATTATCAGTAGCCCCAATCCTGTCTATGTGGAACTCGAACTCGCATTTTGACAATGCCTTAGTCAAAATATCTACATCTTATTCCTCGGTCGAAACATACAGCAACAACATGATTCTCTTGACCACACAGTCTCGAAGATGGTGATACCGAATATCAATGTGCTTGGACATGTCATGAAAAATGGGATTCTCAGAGAGTTTGATACAACTCTAATTATCGTAGTAGATCACAGTTGGATCCATCCTCTGACAAAACAATCCCACTAGAATATTTCGCATCCAAATGGCCTCACATGCAACCCAACTAACATCCATGTATTCAGCCTCTGTTGAGCTAAGTGCAAGTGACCTATGTTTCATGTTGTACCAGGAAACTGCAGCTGAACCAAGGTTGAAGATTCCTCCAGAAGTGCTCTTCCAGTCTGATGGACTCCCTACCCAATCCGCATCTATGAAGCCCTGAAGCTTCACTCCCTCTGTCTGTTTGTGCCACAATCCAAACTGAGATGGGCCTCTAAGGTATCTCAGCACATGCTTCGCTGCCTTCCAAAACAGCTTGGTAGGATGAACCATAGCTTGACTCAGCTAGTTCACTGCAAAGCATGAGTCTGGTCGTGTGTTCACTAGATACATAAGTGAACCCACAAGCTGCCGATAAACAGTATAAGCTACTACCTCACCTAAAGTAGCATCCTCCTTCCTCCAGTTCCCATCTAGAGGAGTTTGCATGGGATTGCACTTCTCCATGTGAAAGCGCCTGAGTATCTGATTGGCATACTTGCCTTGAGACACAAATACTTACCCATCTTTCTGCCACACCTCCATGCCTAGAAAGTAGTGCATAAGACCCATGTCTTTCATTTCGAACTATCTTACAAGGTCCTCCTTGCAAGACTTGATCAACTAATCATCACGTGTCAAAATCAGATCATCAACATAAAGAACAATGATCAATGGCTTACCTTCTACCATGATGTGGTAAAGGTCTGCATCTACTTCACTCTTAGTGAAGCCCAACCCAGTGAAATAACTATCGATCCTGATGTACCAAGCACGAGGTACTTGCTTCAGCCCATACAAAGCCCTCTTGAGTCAGCACACATGTGACTCATGATTGAAGGTCTCGAAACCCTCTGGCTGCTCAATGTACACCTCCTCCTCAATCTTCCCATTGAGGAATGTTGTCTTCACGTGCATCTGATGGATCTTCCAATCCCTCTGAGTTGATAGTGCCAACATCGATCTGATAGATGAGTACCTTGCTACAGGAGCAAAGGTCTCATCGTAATTTATCCCCTCGACCTGTGAGAAACCTCGGGAAACAAACCTTGCGTTATGTTTCTCAATACTGCCATCAGCTGCCTGCTTTACCTTGTAAAACCATTTGGAACTAACCACTGACTTGCCCTAAGGTCCTGGGACAACATCCCACACACTATTCCAAATGATAGAGTCATACTCTACCATTGCATCAACCCAGACTGGTAGTTGCACTGCCTTCTCGAATGAAGAAGGTTCAGACTCTACACACTCCCCAACCAGGGCCATGTAACCAGTGTACCGCTCGGGCGACCTCCTCTGTCTGTGCTGAGAAGATGGTTGTCCCACATTCTCCCGTGCATCCAGCATCAACCTACCAGCTTCCCTTGAGCGTTTCCGCCCATCTCTGGAAGTCTCAGCATGAGCAGATGTCTCCACTCCCAGATCCTCTGCATGTGGCTGCTCCGCATTAATCTGAGGCTCCTCCTCCTTAGGAACTAAAAGTTCCTCCTCTACATGCAACTTGAGCTCCCTCTCAAGTGATACTTGCATGGCTTTCTGCTCGTCAAACATCAGATCCCTACGTACCACTATCCTCTGACTAGTAGGCAGGTACACCCGATAGTTGTGGGGTGTATCAATGTACCCCACAAGTATTCCCAACTTTGTTGTTAGATCTAGCTTCTTCCGGGCATCTTTAGTCACATGAAAGTAAACTAATGATCAAAAGATTCGGAAGTGACTCATATCTAGTCACTTCCCGAAAAAGGCCTCCATACATGTCTTCATTCCCAGTATATAATGCGGGCTTCTATTATGCAAGTATACTGTTGTATTGCATACCTCAGCCCACAAATGCAATGGTAGGCTTTGGTCATGCAACATCGCTTGAGCTAATCCCACAATCAATTTGTTCTTCCTTTCAGCCACCCCATTCTCCTGTGGGTTATGGGGTGTCGTAAACTCCTATTTAATTCCTTCTGTAGTGCAGAAGTCCTTAAACTATTGGGAGACATACTCTCCACCATTGTCGCGATGCAAGGCTTTTATTTTCTTTCCAGATTCTTTCTCTGCCAAGGCTTTAAACTCACAAAACCTCAAGAAGGTTTGATCCTTCTTTTGCATAAAGTAGATCCAACATCTACGAGAAAAATAATCAATAAAAATAACATAGTACCTTTGTTTAGCGGTAGAGGCTATAGAGAATGGTCCACAAACATCTAAGTGAACTCGATCCAAGATTGCTCCAGCTCTACTGTCTCGATCCGAAAAGGAAGATTTCGCATACTTACCCAAGGTACAACCTTTGCATGTATTCGTCTGCTCCAGTTTTCCCTTGGGAAGTCTAATAGAAATCTGTTGCATGATCTTTAGGGCTCCATGGTGCAAGTGGCCCAATCTTCTATGCCATAGCTCGCAAACATCTTGGCTCTCCACCATCTCAGCTTTGGAACTCAATGTAGCACAATCGTCTATCTCCAACTTGTAGAGATTCTTTACTCGAATCCCGATTCGCTTGGTCTGTCAAGTGCCGATATGCCTCAGGAATACCTTTCCTTTACTAAAGACTACATCATATCCTTTATCTTCTAGCATAGCAACAGACACAAGATTCTTCTTCAGACCTAGTACATACTTTACATTAGTCAGGGCTAGAGGAGCTCCATGCTCCCTCTGAAACACAACCGTACCTTCACCTGAAACACAGTACTTTCCATCATTTCCCATCTCGATCCACACTTGCATATCCTTCTCCTCCAAGATACTGAAAAGATTCTTGTCACCTAACATGTGGAATGAAGCTCCACTATCCAGGTACCACACACATCCCACCATGTATGAAACCATGCATGCGATAAGAGAGAAATCCAACTCAAACTGTGAGGCCAATGCCTCACCATCAGATCCCTTCCAGGAACCCTTCTTGGATTTCTTATGTGGACAATTCGTAGCATAATGACCCACTTCATGATAATGAAAGCATCGCACTTTCGATTTGTCAAACTTCTTCCCACCATGGGAAGAACTGGATTTGGGATGGGACACCTTCCCTTTCCCTTTCCTCGCCTTACTCACTAAGGCTATATTTTCCTCATCATCTTGCTTTGATGAGGATCCATCTCTGGTGCTTCTTCTTATCTCCTCTTGCATCAAATCCGACCAAAGTCATTCTGAATCTGGAATTTTTTCTCTTCCATTAACCAAGTCTTGGTAGCTATGCCAACTCTTAGGAAGAGCAAGGAGTGCAAGACTCACCATGTCATCATCAGCTGTCGTGATCACTACATTTCCAAGCTCATCCTTGCAGGTGGTGAGCTTGTTCAGTTATGTAGAGATCGTGTCGCCCTTTTCACACTTGATTTTCTGAATCTTGTCTTTTAGTGCCAACTTTCTCTGGTTGTTGTTGTTCTGATATAGATCTTTCAATGTTTTCCACATTGAAAATGGTGTCTCCTTCACATGGACGCTCGAGACAATGCGGTCTTGAACTCCCTCTAGGAGGATTCTCCTTGCTCTAGCCACACATTTCTTCCATTCCGCCAATTCTATAGCGTTAGCTGCTACCAGCTTGGGGACTTCTTGATCAAAGAAGTCCTTTAGACCATTGTCCTCTAATACTACTTACATGCAATCCTTCCATGCTATATAATTCGAGCTCCCATCAAGGGCATACTGGAGTCTTAAATCGATGAACGCCATTGGTGAAATTGAGATGTGATAAGAACTCGATTTCTATAATCAGGAACTTGAAACTTCGAACTTCTGCCTTCTTGTATATTGTTCTTCGCTTTGATCACCTTTGCTATGATACCATGTAGAAATTCTCATTGTAGATCAACAGATTATGCAATATACTAAAGCAAAATACAAGATCTACTTCTCCAACAAACTTGCGGAAGCTTAATCGAATATGAGCAAGATCAATTAGAACACATATAATTGAGAATGAGAAATCAATCACACATGGCCGAAAACCCCAATCTATGTATTATAATACAAGTGGAAATATGTTCAGATTACAAAAAGAATTAGCTCACAAGCTATCCTTCTCTCTCTGCAATCAAACAATACAGCTCACAGACTGAATAGACACAAGATATGCCTTCCCTCAGCCCTCCAAGCCTCCTATTTCCTTGCGCAGTTTTCCTTGGGGTCCAATGATGCCACATGTGTGATTGGCCTCATCACACACTCACTAAACTAAAGAAGTAACTGCGCAATCCTTAAGGAATGAATTCCTTTTGCATGCAAGAGATGTCCTCCATGGAATATTCCCGCAACTGATAATACATTGTCCCATCATCTGATCTCAACTAGGTCTCTGTCTGAACTGACATGCATGAGTTATTTATGAGAGAATATTCAGTTATCCGAAGTGCAACAGTTACATGCATGCATGCATTAACTAACTGAACTCACAATTAGTTCAGCAAACTATCTGAACTAATCTAACTGGACTTAACTCAGTTAACTGAGCTAACTACAACTCATCCTTATCTCTTTAACTAAGGGATAAATTCCTCAATCAATGGGATAACTGTTGCATGTCCCCACATAGACTTCATGTTTGATTTTCTACAACTAATTAACTCAAGATGAATTAATTAATTATTTTACAAAAAACTGCGAAGATCAAATTCGAATTTTACTTCTCTAATTTAGTTCAGGGACTAACTAAAATAGGAAGGTATCCCAAAATGCTATTTATGGCAGTGCTATTTTTAGCACTTCTATATTTAGCATTTCTTGTTGCTATTTTCAACACCTCCTACTACCATTTACAACCATGCTCAGTTTATAGCAAACAGAATCCATGAGCAGTTTACCAAACTACCAAATGAGAGAGTCTTCAAATACTCTTGAGTTTTGTTTCACATGTTCCTATATTATCAGTCAGACAAATTTCCAGTCAACATCCAAAAGTTAGACACCGAAGGCAATCCAACATCAGTCATCTATTGGACACTATTGATCCAAAAATACTCCACTATTTTTTCCTATAAAGACTTCATTGACTCATTTGTGCATCCTGATATAAACATGCTAACCAGTAGCTATCAACCCAGGATCAATCAGGAAATTAAAATGATTTTACAGTTAGCAAAGAACAGTAGAGTGGGAGACTGGTATCTATACCAGTACCACACAGAGATAAGGATATATGGATGCCAACTAGCTCCCTACAAACTGCCCAAATACCTCCCCATGAGGATATTTGCATTAGAGTACTTTAGGCGGATTATAAACTCTTGTGAGGTCAATTTCCTATCAGCTAGGAAGAAGACCCAGTTCAAAATGAAAAATCAATTGGGCCTCTTTATTTGTAATACTAGGGAAGTTGGACGAGAGGCAGATAAGATTTTACAGCAAATGAATTTCAAGAATATTTTTATGTGGCAGTATGACCCTCATGGAGTCATAAATAAACTAAGGCTTAAAGTCAAATTGGGTCCTTTCATACATCATGCCAGGCCAGACATTGAGACATTTGTGAACCAATCAGAATGGTTGGAAAACACTTCGATAGATATGGACAAAACTGTAGTAGATATGGAGAATACATTAATAGATGTGGAAACACAGATTGATAATAGTTCCTTTCTGCAGGTTCGAGAACTACAGGAACAAATGACTATTACTCCCCTCCTATAGATTCCAACAAATGAAGATAGAAATGTCAAGAGAACCATGGAAGAAGGTTCTACTTCATCCATGGACACTGCAGATGACCAATTTGAGATCAGTTACAGGAAGAGGCCCAAGATTAATCCTGTAACTGAATAAGAAGACACCATTGAAACAGTGGAAATCATTGACACTGAAACAATGGTTGGAAGGAGCAAAGGCCCAACAGCTTCAGGTGAAACTCAATAGCCTTCTACTTCAAACACTCAACTTATTGAGAAAAAACTCAGCATTGAAGTCTGTTCATCCACCAGATCTGTGGATAAAGTGAAAGATATTAAAGAGAGGTACAAGGAAATTAAGTTGAGGAATGAGACATTGAAGGCTGAGACTTATGCCCAGTGCTTTAAACAAACACCTGCAAATCAAAATAGGTTAATGTCAACCTTTGACATTAAGATTGGGAAGATGCAAATGACATTCATGCAACCTACAGTCCAACAACCAAGATCATCAACAAACTATAAGAAAACAGACTTTGAAGTTTTGGCTAGGGATGTTCACCCCATTGACCAAATTGAGTTTCACAAACAGGCAGGTGAGATGATCTATTCCACCATGACAAACAAAGCTATGACTATGCGCAAACTCCAAGGCTCACTAGATAATAACACAGCACAGTACAAGCTGGAAAAGGCCTCCTCACAGGTCAAGGACAACAGAATCAAGTCTATAGAAGACTTGGTGATTGAGCTTGGGTATAATCCCAATGATGTCAAAGCTGCAGAGAAATTAATAAAAAATAAGAATGAGGATATTGCTTTTTTGAAGAAGCAACTAAAGCTACCTCATTGAGAACATCCACAGGCCAAGGAGATCCTTTAGATCCAAACTCAGCAGGAGGAGATGATGGAACTCATTCTCCAACTAAATGGTCAATTGAAGTAAATGGAGAAAGAGTTGGACAACTTAATACAGCTGAAACAGGCCAGCCTTGAGACAACCACTACCACTGCCATTCCAACAGTCACTACAACAGTACCATCCACCTTGGCAGCTTCATTAGCTCCCACAACTCCACTGGCTACAGCGTTTCCAGCTGCAAGAACATCTACATCAACAACAGGTTCGACAACAGCAGCATCTCAGCCAAGTGATGAGGCTAGCAAATTGGTCAAAGCAATGGAGGACATGTCCATTCAGACCTCTGAGATAAATAGACTCAGAGAACAGTTAAGGAGTCTGGAGGATGAGAAGAAAATTGCCTAAATTATGCACAAGGATGAAGTTCAGAAGTCAACCAGGTTGACTGAAAGAATGAAGAGCTTGGAAAAAGAATTGACATTAAAGGAGCCACTTGACCAAGCTAAAGAACAGATATGGGCCAATATCGTTGACTCTGTCAATGATATTTGGCCATCCATTCAAGTCATCTTTGAACAAAATGATTTAGTCAAAGAGGCTATAGAAGCAATACAAAGAGTTAAGGCTGAACTTGGAGACATGCAAGAAGAAGCCACTAGAATAATCCATTTCCTTAACTCTAAAAACAAATATGAATTGCAGGAGTTGGACATAGCTAACAGGACTGACACAATACTAGAAGCGAAAAAGGTGCTCACTAAGAGGAATTTAATGATGAACCTTGAGGACAAATGCCAAACCACACAGCTGGCTATAGACAGGTTCATGGTAAAGTTTGATGTTTTAAAGCAGAAAGGTCTGCCCAATCCCTTGGTGATAAATGACAAATTGATGCCACAGGAAGACTACAACAGGAGAATCAGAGAGGTGGCAAGGGATCAGGAAAATAATTCTTCTATGAAGGGGATGCCTACTAGAAAGGTTCTATATCAGACATTTGAGAACCTATTTTACCTCCAACATGAGGTAAAACACCTTTTTGTGAATAGGCCCACCTTTGCTAAGTACACAGAAGCAGATGAAATTTACAGGAAAATGGTAAATATCAAATTACCAAAAGCAGATATTTGGGAGAAGTTAAATGAATTAATGTGAAAATGCACAGTAAAAGTGAAAAAGCACAGTAAAAGAAAAGTAACAGGTCAGCCAGATGAAAGAGTATCAAAGGAAAGAGTATCAATTAAAAGGGCAAAGTAAAAAGAACAGTCAGCGTGAAGACCAATAGAAAGGTAGAGAATAAACAACAAAAGATCAACGCATAAAGAGAACACAACTAAATAAACAGGGACAACATACAACAGTTAAACATTTGTCTATATCTTCTTGCATGAAGATATTTCTTTTCCCTAGATTAATTCCCAAGACAGTTTGGGATATTTTGTAAACTATTTTTGTATAAATACTTCATAATTCGAAGTATTGAGTGTGGATTGCTAGCCATTTCTATAGTTGTATTGATCTGTAACCTGAGGGTTCATTGTACCAAATTTTTCAAGTCAGCAGACTAGACTGAGTAATAAAGAGATTGCATTACAAGATTCATGTGTTGAGCTACTTCAGTGAAGTATTTTCTTTTGTCAAATTGTTATTTTCTAATGTATTTCACAAACTTGCATGTTATCTAAATTGAATGAATTAACTGGAAATTTACTTCAGAATTTGTTTAAGTACACTCTGTCTTGAATAGTTAACCATTTTAATGTTTTCTTCTAATATCCGAACCTGAGAATCCTTAATTTCTCTCCCGTATCGGTTGACCTCTTTTACTTCCTTTATAATCTGGTTTAAGGAACCCTTAATTTCTCCTTGGATCCGATTGAAACCACTTCACCATCCAGCCTTAAGATCTGAATTTACTCATCCACCTTGCCCTATAAACACTATTTTTAGGACTTGATCCAGTCTTGTTTGCTTAACATTTGACCCCATAGCTGGATGGTAAAAGACATCCCTCTATCCATCTAAGTAAGAGATCCCACCACTAAATCAAAATCAAAACCCAAGTACAACCATAACTAGCCTAAAATCAATTAACTAAACAAATTTAAATCATAAAGAGAGAGCCCTCTCTGAGCATTAGGAAGGCTAGATCCTAATCTCCAAAGTAGGTTTGTGGTTACCTCTATCATTTCTTTCACAATAGCTCTAGAGAAATTTTGGAGTGATAACGGACACCAAAAGAGGTATGTCAATTAGAGACAGTAAGCAATAAAACTTCTCGTGTTATTAATTTTTGGTTTGAGAGCATGTTGGAAGGGCACATTTTTGAGTTTACAGTATAAGCAATGGCCTCATATACTACAGCAGAGCAAAATTTTTTGAAGGGACAGAGAGCCAGGTTTATAAGGTCGATATATTTACTTATTAATATGTTGTTATATGATCATGAAGTTCTACCTTTAGAGTCTGATGTCATGAACAACTACATTGCTTGAGCACTAGGGGAAGTGAGGGAAAGCCAGGGGATGGTCTGATAAGAAAGAAAAGGGGAAGAAGTAGAAGGATTGCAGTGGGAGTTGACAGTGGGTCCAGAACTGCACATAGATATGAGAAGAGTGAGAGAGAGAGAGAGAGAGTTTTGAGGATGGCACCTTGAGGAGTGGAAGGAGGTTTCGACAGGGTGGGTGGGAGGAGGTTGGTTGGCATTGATGCCTTCCAAGAGGAGAAGCTCAGAGAGAGGGTCCAAGAGAGAGAGAGTTTTGAGGATGGCACCTTGAGGAGCGGAAGGAGGTTTCGACAGGGTGGGTGGGAGGAGGTTAGTTGGCATTGATGCCTTCCAAGAAGAGAAGCTCGGAGAGAGGGTCTAGGAGGGGCCATCGAATGATGAGGATTAATGCTAGTGATCAGAGCTACGAAGGAACGTAGTTTAGTATATCTTTATAATTGAAATAAGATAATAAGATTGTGCCTGGTGTCGAGCCCATAACCCTGTGTGCATCTTCAAATCAGGAGGTAAGTACTCAAAACATTGATACAACTAGTGTAGAGGGTAACTACAGTCAAGGAAGAGGAATGTTAGTAATAGTGGGATTGGTCAGGTTGTAGGAGGATCAGTGCATGGTGCTCAATTTCAAAGGGGTGGGCAGTCGAGTGCGCAATTTTTTGGTAGTTCAGCAGGTGCAGGTGGAAGTACTTGCTCGCGAAGTACCATGCATAGTGCAATGGTAGGTGTGGACTTACAAATGCCAATATTCCATGGTGTTGGGACCAAGGAACCATAGAAACATTTGTTGATTTGTGAGTCTGCCTAGACAACCAAGCAGGTCCTAGATGAGGCCACAAAAATTGCACAGTTGGAATCCACTTTTAGGGACCGCACATTGACGTGGTACATGAAGTTTAAAAATGTGACTCCAGCTGGATAGAATAGAACACTAAATAAGGTCAAGCATGCTTTGATAAGGGAATTCCAAGATCTGAAGTCAAATTCCCAGTGCATTACAGGATTTAAATAAATTAAGTAGGGTCCAAACGAGTCAGTATGGGACTTTGACCAACAATTCAAGATTTTGAAGGACATGCTGACGTTCAAGATCCCAGACGCATAACATAAATAATGGTTTGTTGCACGACTGCTACCACATATCAGAATCACATTAACGCAGTAGCAAATAAGGATGCAGTTAGAGGCTCTAGAGATTGGGCTAAAATTGGAGGCTCTACTAGCAGGAGGCAGAGAGAACACCAGCATGGCTCAGGTGCAATATTTGGTTGCGTTAACTCTACAACTTCAAGATTTGATGAAGGGGAAGGGGAAATGGGAAGAGGTATGGTGTACCATTTGTCATACAGAGGGCCACCATAGGAATGAATGTAAATTACTAGCAAACTATATGGCCACCAGCACAATAAATCAGCTTGTGCAGGGTAGAGGAATGTGGTGTCATATTTGTCGAGTGTGGGGCCATATACCGACGAGCTACCCAATAATGTGGAAATCCGAGGCTACAACATGTACTCTATTTTTGAGACTTTTGCAAATTAATGGGGCATTATATCCATCATTTCCATGCTTTGGAGTTTATGTGTGAGCACCCCTTCAACTCATTCCAGGTGCAAGGACCTGAAGGGGTTGAAGCCACGTCGACTGGTTTCATCCAACTAGGATATAATCATGCTAGACAATATAAATAGAAAGGGTGAGATGGGGAATGGCGACTAGAGGACTCGGAGAATCGGGTCGAGGAAGAGGAGGATTTGGCCGAGGACATAGTACTATAGTTTGATACAATTATGGATAGTAGGGACATCTGGTGGGAGATTACACTTGTATTTACTGTAAATCATTAGAACATTCGATGGAGAATTGTCCACACCTGATCACCAAGTGACAGGAGAAAAAGGGACCTAACATGCAAATGATAATTGTCAAACCTTGTAAGATGCAACAACGGGTTGACATGGTGACTTGGGGAGGTGTTAGGATAAGGGCAAATGTTGCAAAGTCGAGGACATTGTAGCCACACTAGGTGAGGAAGGCGCCAAGACCTCCTTCAAATTTCAAGTATGTTTGAGAGAAAGTAACATATAAGGAGGCTCGGTAGGAAATAGTCTCAACAAAATGGGATAAGTCAGAGGAAATGCATGAAGCGCCCATGCCGACCATATATGATGACATCATAAGTAGAGAGCAAAGGGTAATGACAAACGTAGTTGAAAGTCTGCTACAAAGTTGTTTAGAATTGGTGAAGGGTACCCAAAATTTAGATAATTTTAGAAAGATGTGGAGCAATGTGCGAATAGACCTAAAGTGACAAATGTACAAGCTTCGTCGTGCGTAGTAAACTAGGTGGCCCACAAGAAGAGAACGAACAAGGAATCTCGGTTTGATGCATAAATTAGGGAGTATGAGATGGATAATATCATTATGGAGCTGGGGTCAGATGTAAATATTTCACCAAAGATCGCGTGGGAGATGATGGGGAAGCCAAAGCTGACTTGGTCTCTGATTAAACTCATATTGGCAAACCAACATCATATCTTTCCTATTAGATGATTGTCATGAGTATTAGTGGACATTGTTGGTGTGTCCAACACTGCTTATTTTGAAGTGATCGAGATCGCGGATGACACCGATCCTTACCCTTCTCTGTTAGGGATTGCTTGGGCTTTTGATAATCACGTAATCATAAATTTAAAGAAAATACAGGTGATTTTTGAAGGTGGAGATGTTTAGGTGATAACACCATTGGATCTACATGAAGGAGACTGATAAGTTGGGCCAATCAAGGGTGAGCTCAACCAGGAGGAGTTGGACAACAATTATAATGTCATGGCTTGGAAAGATGGCTATGTAGATCCCATAGCTGAAGGACTGATGAGCTGGGAAAAATTAGGTCTTGCACCTCAGGTTTGAAGGAAGCCTTAGAGAATTGGTAGAGTCAACTGCATGAATTCAGTACGCGAAGGTGCACACATATCACGAGAATGGTGCAATGGATAGGAACTGAGGTGCACAATCCAACTTGTTTTGATGGATTATCTAAGGTAGATATTTTTGTATAGGAATATGAAATCCAATTACTAGAGTATCAGAGGATTCTCATGCTAGATGTTGTGTTGCACACAACCTCAGCCAAGTTGTGGATTACGCACAAAGCACATATTATGGGATGGCCACGGTGTAAGAAATTGATGAAGGTTAGTTTTGGGACCAACTTTGGGGTCCTTGGGGAAAAGTATATAAGTATGGAGAGTCCCAGGACACACTTGCAGCGGTGTGTTGTAGGATGGACTAAGGGAAGAGTGTCGCAACAGGAGTGGTAGCATTGATTCATACTCACCTTGGACACCATTTCTGCTAATTGATATGTTGAGCTGGAAGTGCATAAAGGAACACAAGATTGGAGTGAAATATCACAAAATTCGGGACCATGTTTAACTTTGAAGCAGAAGATTCAACACTTGATGAAGCATTGGAGGTACTACGACAACATATATTTGTTGTAGAGGAACCAACAATGTTGGGGAGTGTTCCACTGTGTTATGCACATAGACATCTGCAACAAGTGTAGGATTTTTGGAATGATACAATGTAGAAAAACAAGGAGAAGACAAAAATGATACCTAGAACATTCAAATTCTAGAAGTGGAAGGGGAACACACAGTAGGTGGACCACTATTGTAGTCTGCTAAATATGCACAACCTATCTAGACTCGAAAGGTGAACATTGAAACTGAGGGGAATCCCAAGATGGTGGCAATAACGGACTACTGGGATAATGAAATCATTGAGAAGGTTGCGGGCTTATTGCACTAGTATCAAGACCTGTTCCGTAATACCTTTGAAGAGATGAAGGGAATTGTCAGAGAGTTGGTAGAGATGAGGATTCCCTTGAAACCTAAGGTGAAGCCTGTGAAACAATGAACTTATCGGTTAAACCCCATTTATAAGGAGAAATTCAAATGAGAGTTAGAGAAACTGTTGCAAGCAAGAATTATTGAAACAATGGAGGAATCAAAATGGATAAGCCCGATGGTGATTCAAAACAAGAAAAAAGGGGGGATAAGGATTTGCGTAGATCTGCGGAAATTGATAGATGTTTGTGCGCATGACCCTTTCCTACTCTTTTCATAGATGATATTTTGGAGAATGTGGGTGGACATGAGGCTTACTCTTTCATTGTGTTGACAGTGCTGGACCCGCCAACATGTCAAGGGATCTCCCCAGTAAGAAGTCCCAATTAGACCTCAGATCGTTTGGTGTAGGATTCCCAACATTGGGTCATACGATAATGCCTTGACCGCAGTTTCACATAAAGGCAAGTAAGATGTCCATGTTGGTAGCAAGGGTGTGACATATGCAGTAAGTCAAGGAAGGTGCATGAGCGGTTTTAACACACAAAGGGTGAGGTGAGTGCGCCCCTTAGAAACCCGTGATAGCACGAAGTTAAGAAGGGAACACACGAGCAAAGATGCATCACAACATGGAAGGCAAGTAAGCTAGCAATCCAAAGTGATGGTTAAACCAACAACACATTTCAAAAAGATTCATACATACATATACATAAATAGATACACATGCATGCGCAAGCAAACAAATACATATATCATTTAGAGTACTCAAGATAACTGAAATAGAATACAACATATGCATGAAACATGATGGCTATGTTATATTAAGAAGTGTAAGTTCCAGTCATTCAATACATCCATGTCCAACCACTAGTTTCGACAATGAAATGTTACAACCACAATCACCTGCTCCTCCAAAGAGATATACTAGCTCTGCGCGGTGGAGAAGCCAAGGCTCGTTATAATATTGTCCAAACTCTCTCTAAGATAGTCTTATCGGAAGCTTGGCTGACCAAAAGCCCCTATAATGAGTTATGAGGGAATATTTATAGCAAAGCGTGGGGTGGCCCTTCACATTCCCCTTTGTGACAGTTCATCTACCCTCATGATTGTTCATCTACTCTATGACTATTACATCCAACCATCGACACTTGAACTAACACTTGACAAGACGTTAAATTACAATGAACATGTACCCATGTGAGACAAAATGGCTTGAGCAAGCCATACAAGGCATCACTATGACTCAGAAAACTGTTGGAAGATTAGCTCTTCGACATCCTTAGGGTGGCCAACAGTAACGAACTGATGCCAAGCTTGGTAGTCCACGATAGTGTCCATGTACTCTGAGATGACATCTTTCTAGAAATGAACTCTTGCCTCCATAACATCTGGGTACACTGCTCGGGCTTCTCTGTCTAACTCGTCTGATAGCATGCACATCATTGTCTTGAGTGCGGCCTGACCAACAACATACTTGTGCATGGTGTTTGCACTGATTGACAAGTCTGGGATGGTGGCTATGCACATCAACTCATCAAAGTATGAGTCAAGCTCTAGCCAGACCTGTGCCTTTGTCTTCGCCTGGGTGAGTTTCCCAATAGATGGGATCGCATGTGCACTTACAACAACATCCATACTCTTGAATACATGTGCATGGGAAGCCTGTAGAATAGTGATGAGCTGCGGGAGCTCTTCATAGTTTCGGATCTGACTTTAGATGCATGCCTTAAACTCAACTGCTTTGGTCTTCATCATCTTAGGCAAGTGAAGTGGGGCTCCCTTGTATCTCATTGTCAATGTTTGCATGTAATCAACAATAGCATGTGTGTTCAAAAAGATACATGCTCTCCTAGCACATCGTTGCTGCCATCCGTTGAGATGGACGATTGCCTTATGCACAGTACCAAACTTGGAATACAGTGCCCGCATGACTGTGTCAAGAGATAATACTTCATCCAATATTGCCTTCTTCAATTTTGCTCGGGCAAATGCTATAATCAATTCTCCTCCTTGCTTGGCCGTCTGTAGCTCCTTAGCCATTCACTCGTTCTCAACTATTAGGAAGTGAATCCTCGACCTAGTGGCTTCGTCATATGCTCTCGTAGCATCGGCCAATGTTGTTGGATGTTTCACACGTCAAACACGATCACTCATTCCTCGAACTGCATAGGAGATGTATGATCATCTAGAGTTGACACTTTGCAAGATTGCACAAATCTATGTTGAGACTTGTCAAATGAGATGTTGTGCATCTCCTCCTCCGGATTGTCTCCAATGATTTCAGTGTCTCCTTGGTTGCTTGGGACTTGCTCCTCTTCTGGACACGGTGAAGCTAGTGGGTCAACCTCTTAGTGATGAGGCATGAGGTCGATGTCTTGCTCTAACTCCCGTTGCTCCATATCCGTATCCATTTGTTCAAGTGCTTGCTCTATCTCCCGAGCAAAGTCCTGCTCCTACGATGGTTCACCCTGTCTGCCTGATGCCAGCTATTTTGATGAGTCTACTATCTGTATGGGCGCAATTTCATCTGTTTGCACAAGTTGCGCCCCCTACTCTACCTATTCCTATTTCACTTCTTTCTCTTGTCTATGTAGCTCCTGTTCCTTCCAAAGTTGCTCCTTCAACTCATGCAACTCCTTCTCTATTTCCTCCATTCTTCATTTCTCTCTTTGCCTTTGTGAGTTTATCTTGTTGCGTTGTTGCCTCTTTGCCTTTATTGCCAAAGTTGCTTTTTGCACAAGTGGGTCTGCTCGAAACTTGCAACTTTGCTCTTCTTCCATGAAGTCGACAATCTTCCTCTTGCCCTTGTCGCACATTGGTATGTTCACCGCTATTATTGCTGCTACTTCGGGTGCTCTCCAAGATGTTGCTTCGCTATCCATTCCACAACAAGGTCGATCGGTTCATTGAGTCTGGAGGAGTTGTAACAATATCTCCATGGGTCTTCCTCCGCCCAATGACATGCCCTGTGGATTCAGTTAAATTGTACTCTCACGCAGTGATCTTTCACAAGACATTGCAGGTCATATGAATTGTAACTTCATAGGTCGAATAGATACTTCTTCATCTGCTCTACTCCGACATCTGCATGCTTGAAACTATGTATCTCGTATAACCCAATCTACCACAGAAGAGTGGTCCAAGGTGCCTTCTTCTTCTGGTGCAACCTAGTTGTCAATCCTGCCGAGATGCGATATGATACTTCCTGCATGATAAGCTTGTCCAAGGCAAACTTCGATAGAACATGCGGAGGCTTCTCCATGTTGTACATCCATACGAAGGTGTCGAATGGTGAGGCATACCAATTAGCTATGTCAATTAGTGCCTCCATTGTTGCCTTCGACATGCAAGGTGGGTCATGTTCGAATATCATCTTGTAAACTAGGGTGAAAAATTGATCGAACAACTATGTGATAACTCCTCTGAAGCTGCATTTAAACAACATCTTATAATAAGTGTTCATAGAGGTCTCCACCGGTGTCCATGCCCACTTAAAACCCGAGAACTCCTGACGGGCACAAATTGCATCCAAGATGTAAGCGAACATGTAGATTTCTGCTTGCATACCCTTGGGCTGCTGTCGAGCCCTTGTTACCTGTTCCGGACCAGTTGCATGCTTTGCCTTCTCTGGCCAGTTGGTCCAACGTGATCACCCAAATCTGTGGGAAGGTTTCTATGCTTTCTTGGCCATACAGACAACATGCGAAGATGACCAAGTATTCATACGCCTTCTGTAGTATCTTCATCTTGTAGACCTGGTTGGGTGTCATCCTGAATTTAACTCTCCTTCACCTAGTTCTTCAAAATGTCTCTGGAGTTGGCATTGCTACAGGGTATGCTGAAGGGAGTCTCCATGTTGATCATGAGCTTCGACATCTGATACATCTCATCATAATCATGTGCCCTGAAGGTAGCGATCTCCGTCCCATTGACACTGCTCAATGTCATCATCTCGAGATCAACATGCGAGATGATCCAATGTATCATGTCCACGCATGGGAGCACGGGATACTTGCATGCAATCCGCTACAAGCTAGACTTGTGGATGTTCACATAGACTTGGCGGTCTTCGAGGTCTTCCTCCAATGTGCCTACAAATGCATCATTGACCTCTTTCCATTTCAGCTTGATGTCCTTGTCTATAATCAGCTTGCTGTCTTCATAGATCAGCAGACTTGTAGACACTCGTTCAACTGCTACTCCAGTTGCACTTCTGTCAGTGTTGATCCAAGTCCGAGTGTGACAAAGGACCCTTCCAAGACCTTTTACTTTCGTGAGGTGTTAAATTGTATTTTTAAAATAACATTAATGAATACATGTGCATGCTGTAAAGAAGAGGAACATGTCAATCATCAACAACATAAAAACATAAGTCGTTGATAATGGAGTTCGTCCAGGAGGGACTACGTCTCCAGGCCCCGGTGTTAAGATGGTGTAGGTTGTTGCATTAAGTGTTGTCAATAGTGATGATTTACATAAGAGGTGACATCACTATCATACAAGGAAAATGCCCTCACCCAGGAGTGGCTCCAAGAGATGTTCCGCTACAGGAACTCTCAGTTAAAAAGGGTTCCTATCACTATGACACAAACTCATGCATGATGAGCATCCCGCCAACATGGCATAAAAGGGATCTCAATGCAAACATACATGACGACAACATGAGTATCCCATCAACATATAACAAAGGGATATCAAAACAAAATATGACGAATCATGACAACAAGTACATCGCACATATGATTCCGCATCACATCAAGCAAGAATCATGAAAAAAAGTAAGAAACAAGATCCCACATCAAACATCAAATAGGGATCTGTGTAGCACAATGCATAACAAAAGAAGTACATGAACACACTGCATATACCTCACATCCTGGGGCCATCTAAAGAAAAGGATGTCAAGCTGCTGAAGTTGTTCGTACCATCGATCTCACAACATCGAACCACATGGAAATGATTGTTCGCACATGAATGCTATTACTTGCACTCCACTTACAAAAGTGCCAAAAAATAGAATGAGCAAATGGAAAATCTGAACACACCATCAGATTTGTAGCGTCGAATAGTGCAAAATCGACTATCAAATTTATGAATTCTAAGAAGGTGAGAATCTAGGGCTCAAGGAATCTTTTAGATTCCCCTAGATTCCTCAAAGATTCCCTTCTCCGGGTCCTCTACAAATTGGATGCTCAGATCAGGAAACTGATTGCGCCAACGAGTTCATATTGCCGAGAGGTGTAAGATCAACATAAAGTTTGTTTAATTTGGACACAACAAAAATTTCACACTCCTGGAAATTTTGGTCAGTCATGGTTCCCCCAGCATTAAAAATTAATAAAAAAAATATTCTGCTTCGTTTTTCATGCCCTCTCCTAGTTCCTCCATCTCCTTGGGCGCACTGGTGAAATGAATGTTTATATAAGTTTGTTGGGCAGATAAATCAATAAGGCTGTTTGGTGAGTTGGTTTCAGATTCGGTTAATATGGAGGAGGTTGGGCAGTCAAACCCCATAACAATTTATTTATTTATTTTAAATAGGGTCGGGTTGGGCCTGCCTTCTGCGGCCGGCCCACCCCATCTCCGTCGGCTCCATTACTTTCTTAAGGTGGTGGTTCATTGTTTGTTTAAGTGAGTTGTATTAATGGTATTGGGGTATGGTTGTTCCATGGGGCCGCCAGGTGGGGGTCGGCCCATGTGGGCCAGGCGGGTTCAATCCCCGCTGGCCTCACATATGTTAATGTGATGGGGTGTGGAGAGGCGTGGGGTGGTGGGGGTGGTGGCCCAACACCTCCTTTATTTATTATTATTTTTTTATTTTTATATAAACTAATGTAACTTTGAAATTTCTCGAACATAGGCTGAAGGAGTCTTTTTAACAAGGCAACAATTTCGCTCGGAATCTGGCCGGAGTTGGCCGAATTCTGTCTGCTGGAAAAGTTCAAATTATGTCTTTGTTAATCTTGCTCAGTCAGCAAAAAGTAAACCCAACTTTGACTACCTCTATCTCCCTCATCCGGACTCAGATTGACGAACCATTCGCACCACCACGATCACAATGATGAGATATTTAACATGAACCTGGTTCGATCATAATCCAAACACTTTGGTTTTTGAGCATTCATAAGCCCTCTTTGTCCTGTGTGTGTCTTTGGAGCCACCTGGATCAAGTGTCCTTTGATCCCGCTCTCTTGGAGGCCATTAATCCTAAACTGTTAAGAGGCAGACGAACACCTGTTAGATCTGGAGACAAAGCAACATGCATGGCAAGAAATCTGTTAGCTAAAACCAAAGCAAACTTTAGGAACGACATGCAACATACTTGAGGATTGACTGGCAAGGATTGTGCAATTTTTCTTGGAGACTGGTTGCCAGAATTGCGCAAAAGGCAATCTGGGCTGTTTGGGAGGCGGTCGGCTGCTGGATTTGTGCAATGCGCGATACAGGTTGGCCTGATGACTAATGGAACTACGCAATGCGCAATTTTAGCTAGCAGTGGTTGCAAGCCCAGTGACTGCATTGCACAATTTTCTGGGCCAACAGTCACTATCCCTTAGAATTGCACAATGCAATACTGGAGGAAAATCACCTGGCATTAATGCGCATTTCCTGAGAGGAAGACAGATCCTTCCCTCTCAGGATTGCGCAATGTTGTCTTGGTGAGGCAGAGTCCGGGCAAAGGCTGCCCAGACCCGCTACAGGCAACTGAAAGCAAATGTGAATGTGAATGCATGGTGATACTGAGTGTAAGCAAGAGTGAATGATCATGCATGCAAACAGTGAATGAAATATTCATAAAATGGAACAACATGCATGTGGGTGAAGCAAGTCGTCGAATTGACGACTGTTCATGCAAAACAATTTCATGCATGTGACAACAGTGAGATGCTAACGAAAACTGAAACTGCGTTATTACAAGCTAGTATGCATGTAAATGACAACAAGCGTTCACAAAAATCAAGCAAACAACATTCACACAAGCCAAAACAAAAAAAGCGACATAAATGCTACAAAAAACAAGTTAAGTCGACTTACCCATGAATAACTGAGCTTGATGTGTCAGAGACTCCTGAATGTGCTATGGGATGTTAGAGCTCCAAGATCAATGTGAATAAGTGAGATCTAAAGCGTCGAATAAATAATTTGAGGCTCATGACGCGCATGCCACAAATCTAGGAAAAAGTGACACTTGGAGGAAATATTCTAAAACGATCTTTGCATGTAACCTCCAGCTGCTAAAAATAGCTCCCTAAAATCTAGGGATTCTTTTTGCATGTTGCCTTTTGCTATTCAGAGAAAAAGTAGACCATGCATGCAAGTTAAGTTTTCCTAGTCCCGGGTGGAATCAGTCAACTCAATGTCACATGCAACAACCTGCTCAGCTTGGGGGG
>APFE030113782.1:26394-44823 GCA_000404065.3 Pinus taeda | reverse complement strand
TAAGTCAGAGGAAATGCATGAAGCGCCCATGCCGACCATATATGATGACATCATAAGTAGAGAGCAAAGGGTAATGACAAACGTAGTTGAAAGTCTGCTACAAAGTTGTTTAGAATTGGTGAAGGGTACCCAAAATTTAGATAATTTTAGAAAGATGTGGAGCAATGTGCGAATAGACCTAAAGTGACAAATGTACAAGCTTCGTCGTGCGTAGTAAACTAGGTGGCCCACAAGAAGAGAACGAACAAGGAATCTCGGTTTGATGCATAAATTAGGGAGTATGAGATGGATAATATCATTATGGAGCTGGGGTCAGATGTAAATATTTCACCAAAGATCGCGTGGGAGATGATGGGGAAGCCAAAGCTGACTTGGTCTCTGATTAAACTCATATTGGCAAACCAACATCATATCTTTCCTATTAGATGATTGTCATGAGTATTAGTGGACATTGTTGGTGTGTCCAACACTGCTTATTTTGAAGTGATCGAGATCGCGGATGACACCGATCCTTACCCTTCTCTGTTAGGGATTGCTTGGGCTTTTGATAATCACGTAATCATAAATTTAAAGAAAATACAGGTGATTTTTGAAGGTGGAGATGTTTAGGTGATAACACCATTGGATCTACATGAAGGAGACTGATAAGTTGGGCCAATCAAGGGTGAGCTCAACCAGGAGGAGTTGGACAACAATTATAATGTCATGGCTTGGAAAGATGGCTATGTAGATCCCATAGCTGAAGGACTGATGAGCTGGGAAAAATTAGGTCTTGCACCTCAGGTTTGAAGGAAGCCTTAGAGAATTGGTAGAGTCAACTGCATGAATTCAGTACGCGAAGGTGCACACATATCACGAGAATGGTGCAATGGATAGGAACTGAGGTGCACAATCCAACTTGTTTTGATGGATTATCTAAGGTAGATATTTTTGTATAGGAATATGAAATCCAATTACTAGAGTATCAGAGGATTCTCATGCTAGATGTTGTGTTGCACACAACCTCAGCCAAGTTGTGGATTACGCACAAAGCACATATTATGGGATGGCCACGGTGTAAGAAATTGATGAAGGTTAGTTTTGGGACCAACTTTGGGGTCCTTGGGGAAAAGTATATAAGTATGGAGAGTCCCAGGACACACTTGCAGCGGTGTGTTGTAGGATGGACTAAGGGAAGAGTGTCGCAACAGGAGTGGTAGCATTGATTCATACTCACCTTGGACACCATTTCTGCTAATTGATATGTTGAGCTGGAAGTGCATAAAGGAACACAAGATTGGAGTGAAATATCACAAAATTCGGGACCATGTTTAACTTTGAAGCAGAAGATTCAACACTTGATGAAGCATTGGAGGTACTACGACAACATATATTTGTTGTAGAGGAACCAACAATGTTGGGGAGTGTTCCACTGTGTTATGCACATAGACATCTGCAACAAGTGTAGGATTTTTGGAATGATACAATGTAGAAAAACAAGGAGAAGACAAAAATGATACCTAGAACATTCAAATTCTAGAAGTGGAAGGGGAACACACAGTAGGTGGACCACTATTGTAGTCTGCTAAATATGCACAACCTATCTAGACTCGAAAGGTGAACATTGAAACTGAGGGGAATCCCAAGATGGTGGCAATAACGGACTACTGGGATAATGAAATCATTGAGAAGGTTGCGGGCTTATTGCACTAGTATCAAGACCTGTTCCGTAATACCTTTGAAGAGATGAAGGGAATTGTCAGAGAGTTGGTAGAGATGAGGATTCCCTTGAAACCTAAGGTGAAGCCTGTGAAACAATGAACTTATCGGTTAAACCCCATTTATAAGGAGAAATTCAAATGAGAGTTAGAGAAACTGTTGCAAGCAAGAATTATTGAAACAATGGAGGAATCAAAATGGATAAGCCCGATGGTGATTCAAAACAAGAAAAAAGGGGGGATAAGGATTTGCGTAGATCTGCGGAAATTGATAGATGTTTGTGCGCATGACCCTTTCCTACTCTTTTCATAGATGATATTTTGGAGAATGTGGGTGGACATGAGGCTTACTCTTTCATTGTGTTGACAGTGCTGGACCCGCCAACATGTCAAGGGATCTCCCCAGTAAGAAGTCCCAATTAGACCTCAGATCGTTTGGTGTAGGATTCCCAACATTGGGTCATACGATAATGCCTTGACCGCAGTTTCACATAAAGGCAAGTAAGATGTCCATGTTGGTAGCAAGGGTGTGACATATGCAGTAAGTCAAGGAAGGTGCATGAGCGGTTTTAACACACAAAGGGTGAGGTGAGTGCGCCCCTTAGAAACCCGTGATAGCACGAAGTTAAGAAGGGAACACACGAGCAAAGATGCATCACAACATGGAAGGCAAGTAAGCTAGCAATCCAAAGTGATGGTTAAACCAACAACACATTTCAAAAAGATTCATACATACATATACATAAATAGATACACATGCATGCGCAAGCAAACAAATACATATATCATTTAGAGTACTCAAGATAACTGAAATAGAATACAACATATGCATGAAACATGATGGCTATGTTATATTAAGAAGTGTAAGTTCCAGTCATTCAATACATCCATGTCCAACCACTAGTTTCGACAATGAAATGTTACAACCACAATCACCTGCTCCTCCAAAGAGATATACTAGCTCTGCGCGGTGGAGAAGCCAAGGCTCGTTATAATATTGTCCAAACTCTCTCTAAGAT
The DNA here is from genome assembly GCA_000404065.3 of Pinus taeda. Lineage (NCBI taxonomy): Eukaryota > Viridiplantae > Streptophyta > Pinopsida > Pinales > Pinaceae > Pinus > Pinus taeda. The sequence continues at coordinate 42,107 of APFE030113782.1, read as the reverse complement.
AGTCTTATCGGAAGCTTGGCTGACCAAAAGCCCCTATAATGAGTTATGAGGGAATATTTATAGCAAAGCGTGGGGTGGCCCTTCACATTCCCCTTTGTGACAGTTCATCTACCCTCATGATTGTTCATCTACTCTATGACTATTACATCCAACCATCGACACTTGAACTAACACTTGACAAGACGTTAAATTACAATGAACATGTACCCATGTGAGACAAAATGGCTTGAGCAAGCCATACAAGGCATCACTATGACTCAGAAAACTGTTGGAAGATTAGCTCTTCGACATCCTTAGGGTGGCCAACAGTAACGAACTGATGCCAAGCTTGGTAGTCCACGATAGTGTCCATGTACTCTGAGATGACATCTTTCTAGAAATGAACTCTTGCCTCCATAACATCTGGGTACACTGCTCGGGCTTCTCTGTCTAACTCGTCTGATAGCATGCACATCATTGTCTTGAGTGCGGCCTGACCAACAACATACTTGTGCATGGTGTTTGCACTGATTGACAAGTCTGGGATGGTGGCTATGCACATCAACTCATCAAAGTATGAGTCAAGCTCTAGCCAGACCTGTGCCTTTGTCTTCGCCTGGGTGAGTTTCCCAATAGATGGGATCGCATGTGCACTTACAACAACATCCATACTCTTGAATACATGTGCATGGGAAGCCTGTAGAATAGTGATGAGCTGCGGGAGCTCTTCATAGTTTCGGATCTGACTTTAGATGCATGCCTTAAACTCAACTGCTTTGGTCTTCATCATCTTAGGCAAGTGAAGTGGGGCTCCCTTGTATCTCATTGTCAATGTTTGCATGTAATCAACAATAGCATGTGTGTTCAAAAAGATACATGCTCTCCTAGCACATCGTTGCTGCCATCCGTTGAGATGGACGATTGCCTTATGCACAGTACCAAACTTGGAATACAGTGCCCGCATGACTGTGTCAAGAGATAATACTTCATCCAATATTGCCTTCTTCAATTTTGCTCGGGCAAATGCTATAATCAATTCTCCTCCTTGCTTGGCCGTCTGTAGCTCCTTAGCCATTCACTCGTTCTCAACTATTAGGAAGTGAATCCTCGACCTAGTGGCTTCGTCATATGCTCTCGTAGCATCGGCCAATGTTGTTGGATGTTTCACACGTCAAACACGATCACTCATTCCTCGAACTGCATAGGAGATGTATGATCATCTAGAGTTGACACTTTGCAAGATTGCACAAATCTATGTTGAGACTTGTCAAATGAGATGTTGTGCATCTCCTCCTCCGGATTGTCTCCAATGATTTCAGTGTCTCCTTGGTTGCTTGGGACTTGCTCCTCTTCTGGACACGGTGAAGCTAGTGGGTCAACCTCTTAGTGATGAGGCATGAGGTCGATGTCTTGCTCTAACTCCCGTTGCTCCATATCCGTATCCATTTGTTCAAGTGCTTGCTCTATCTCCCGAGCAAAGTCCTGCTCCTACGATGGTTCACCCTGTCTGCCTGATGCCAGCTATTTTGATGAGTCTACTATCTGTATGGGCGCAATTTCATCTGTTTGCACAAGTTGCGCCCCCTACTCTACCTATTCCTATTTCACTTCTTTCTCTTGTCTATGTAGCTCCTGTTCCTTCCAAAGTTGCTCCTTCAACTCATGCAACTCCTTCTCTATTTCCTCCATTCTTCATTTCTCTCTTTGCCTTTGTGAGTTTATCTTGTTGCGTTGTTGCCTCTTTGCCTTTATTGCCAAAGTTGCTTTTTGCACAAGTGGGTCTGCTCGAAACTTGCAACTTTGCTCTTCTTCCATGAAGTCGACAATCTTCCTCTTGCCCTTGTCGCACATTGGTATGTTCACCGCTATTATTGCTGCTACTTCGGGTGCTCTCCAAGATGTTGCTTCGCTATCCATTCCACAACAAGGTCGATCGGTTCATTGAGTCTGGAGGAGTTGTAACAATATCTCCATGGGTCTTCCTCCGCCCAATGACATGCCCTGTGGATTCAGTTAAATTGTACTCTCACGCAGTGATCTTTCACAAGACATTGCAGGTCATATGAATTGTAACTTCATAGGTCGAATAGATACTTCTTCATCTGCTCTACTCCGACATCTGCATGCTTGAAACTATGTATCTCGTATAACCCAATCTACCACAGAAGAGTGGTCCAAGGTGCCTTCTTCTTCTGGTGCAACCTAGTTGTCAATCCTGCCGAGATGCGATATGATACTTCCTGCATGATAAGCTTGTCCAAGGCAAACTTCGATAGAACATGCGGAGGCTTCTCCATGTTGTACATCCATACGAAGGTGTCGAATGGTGAGGCATACCAATTAGCTATGTCAATTAGTGCCTCCATTGTTGCCTTCGACATGCAAGGTGGGTCATGTTCGAATATCATCTTGTAAACTAGGGTGAAAAATTGATCGAACAACTATGTGATAACTCCTCTGAAGCTGCATTTAAACAACATCTTATAATAAGTGTTCATAGAGGTCTCCACCGGTGTCCATGCCCACTTAAAACCCGAGAACTCCTGACGGGCACAAATTGCATCCAAGATGTAAGCGAACATGTAGATTTCTGCTTGCATACCCTTGGGCTGCTGTCGAGCCCTTGTTACCTGTTCCGGACCAGTTGCATGCTTTGCCTTCTCTGGCCAGTTGGTCCAACGTGATCACCCAAATCTGTGGGAAGGTTTCTATGCTTTCTTGGCCATACAGACAACATGCGAAGATGACCAAGTATTCATACGCCTTCTGTAGTATCTTCATCTTGTAGACCTGGTTGGGTGTCATCCTGAATTTAACTCTCCTTCACCTAGTTCTTCAAAATGTCTCTGGAGTTGGCATTGCTACAGGGTATGCTGAAGGGAGTCTCCATGTTGATCATGAGCTTCGACATCTGATACATCTCATCATAATCATGTGCCCTGAAGGTAGCGATCTCCGTCCCATTGACACTGCTCAATGTCATCATCTCGAGATCAACATGCGAGATGATCCAATGTATCATGTCCACGCATGGGAGCACGGGATACTTGCATGCAATCCGCTACAAGCTAGACTTGTGGATGTTCACATAGACTTGGCGGTCTTCGAGGTCTTCCTCCAATGTGCCTACAAATGCATCATTGACCTCTTTCCATTTCAGCTTGATGTCCTTGTCTATAATCAGCTTGCTGTCTTCATAGATCAGCAGACTTGTAGACACTCGTTCAACTGCTACTCCAGTTGCACTTCTGTCAGTGTTGATCCAAGTCCGAGTGTGACAAAGGACCCTTCCAAGACCTTTTACTTTCGTGAGGTGTTAAATTGTATTTTTAAAATAACATTAATGAATACATGTGCATGCTGTAAAGAAGAGGAACATGTCAATCATCAACAACATAAAAACATAAGTCGTTGATAATGGAGTTCGTCCAGGAGGGACTACGTCTCCAGGCCCCGGTGTTAAGATGGTGTAGGTTGTTGCATTAAGTGTTGTCAATAGTGATGATTTACATAAGAGGTGACATCACTATCATACAAGGAAAATGCCCTCACCCAGGAGTGGCTCCAAGAGATGTTCCGCTACAGGAACTCTCAGTTAAAAAGGGTTCCTATCACTATGACACAAACTCATGCATGATGAGCATCCCGCCAACATGGCATAAAAGGGATCTCAATGCAAACATACATGACGACAACATGAGTATCCCATCAACATATAACAAAGGGATATCAAAACAAAATATGACGAATCATGACAACAAGTACATCGCACATATGATTCCGCATCACATCAAGCAAGAATCATGAAAAAAAGTAAGAAACAAGATCCCACATCAAACATCAAATAGGGATCTGTGTAGCACAATGCATAACAAAAGAAGTACATGAACACACTGCATATACCTCACATCCTGGGGCCATCTAAAGAAAAGGATGTCAAGCTGCTGAAGTTGTTCGTACCATCGATCTCACAACATCGAACCACATGGAAATGATTGTTCGCACATGAATGCTATTACTTGCACTCCACTTACAAAAGTGCCAAAAAATAGAATGAGCAAATGGAAAATCTGAACACACCATCAGATTTGTAGCGTCGAATAGTGCAAAATCGACTATCAAATTTATGAATTCTAAGAAGGTGAGAATCTAGGGCTCAAGGAATCTTTTAGATTCCCCTAGATTCCTCAAAGATTCCCTTCTCCGGGTCCTCTACAAATTGGATGCTCAGATCAGGAAACTGATTGCGCCAACGAGTTCATATTGCCGAGAGGTGTAAGATCAACATAAAGTTTGTTTAATTTGGACACAACAAAAATTTCACACTCCTGGAAATTTTGGTCAGTCATGGTTCCCCCAGCATTAAAAATTAATAAAAAAAATATTCTGCTTCGTTTTTCATGCCCTCTCCTAGTTCCTCCATCTCCTTGGGCGCACTGGTGAAATGAATGTTTATATAAGTTTGTTGGGCAGATAAATCAATAAGGCTGTTTGGTGAGTTGGTTTCAGATTCGGTTAATATGGAGGAGGTTGGGCAGTCAAACCCCATAACAATTTATTTATTTATTTTAAATAGGGTCGGGTTGGGCCTGCCTTCTGCGGCCGGCCCACCCCATCTCCGTCGGCTCCATTACTTTCTTAAGGTGGTGGTTCATTGTTTGTTTAAGTGAGTTGTATTAATGGTATTGGGGTATGGTTGTTCCATGGGGCCGCCAGGTGGGGGTCGGCCCATGTGGGCCAGGCGGGTTCAATCCCCGCTGGCCTCACATATGTTAATGTGATGGGGTGTGGAGAGGCGTGGGGTGGTGGGGGTGGTGGCCCAACACCTCCTTTATTTATTATTATTTTTTTATTTTTATATAAACTAATGTAACTTTGAAATTTCTCGAACATAGGCTGAAGGAGTCTTTTTAACAAGGCAACAATTTCGCTCGGAATCTGGCCGGAGTTGGCCGAATTCTGTCTGCTGGAAAAGTTCAAATTATGTCTTTGTTAATCTTGCTCAGTCAGCAAAAAGTAAACCCAACTTTGACTACCTCTATCTCCCTCATCCGGACTCAGATTGACGAACCATTCGCACCACCACGATCACAATGATGAGATATTTAACATGAACCTGGTTCGATCATAATCCAAACACTTTGGTTTTTGAGCATTCATAAGCCCTCTTTGTCCTGTGTGTGTCTTTGGAGCCACCTGGATCAAGTGTCCTTTGATCCCGCTCTCTTGGAGGCCATTAATCCTAAACTGTTAAGAGGCAGACGAACACCTGTTAGATCTGGAGACAAAGCAACATGCATGGCAAGAAATCTGTTAGCTAAAACCAAAGCAAACTTTAGGAACGACATGCAACATACTTGAGGATTGACTGGCAAGGATTGTGCAATTTTTCTTGGAGACTGGTTGCCAGAATTGCGCAAAAGGCAATCTGGGCTGTTTGGGAGGCGGTCGGCTGCTGGATTTGTGCAATGCGCGATACAGGTTGGCCTGATGACTAATGGAACTACGCAATGCGCAATTTTAGCTAGCAGTGGTTGCAAGCCCAGTGACTGCATTGCACAATTTTCTGGGCCAACAGTCACTATCCCTTAGAATTGCACAATGCAATACTGGAGGAAAATCACCTGGCATTAATGCGCATTTCCTGAGAGGAAGACAGATCCTTCCCTCTCAGGATTGCGCAATGTTGTCTTGGTGAGGCAGAGTCCGGGCAAAGGCTGCCCAGACCCGCTACAGGCAACTGAAAGCAAATGTGAATGTGAATGCATGGTGATACTGAGTGTAAGCAAGAGTGAATGATCATGCATGCAAACAGTGAATGAAATATTCATAAAATGGAACAACATGCATGTGGGTGAAGCAAGTCGTCGAATTGACGACTGTTCATGCAAAACAATTTCATGCATGTGACAACAGTGAGATGCTAACGAAAACTGAAACTGCGTTATTACAAGCTAGTATGCATGTAAATGACAACAAGCGTTCACAAAAATCAAGCAAACAACATTCACACAAGCCAAAACAAAAAAAGCGACATAAATGCTACAAAAAACAAGTTAAGTCGACTTACCCATGAATAACTGAGCTTGATGTGTCAGAGACTCCTGAATGTGCTATGGGATGTTAGAGCTCCAAGATCAATGTGAATAAGTGAGATCTAAAGCGTCGAATAAATAATTTGAGGCTCATGACGCGCATGCCACAAATCTAGGAAAAAGTGACACTTGGAGGAAATATTCTAAAACGATCTTTGCATGTAACCTCCAGCTGCTAAAAATAGCTCCCTAAAATCTAGGGATTCTTTTTGCATGTTGCCTTTTGCTATTCAGAGAAAAAGTAGACCATGCATGCAAGTTAAGTTTTCCTAGTCCCGGGTGGAATCAGTCAACTCAATGTCACATGCAACAACCTGCTCAGCTTGGGGGGGGGGGGGAATGCGCATTTCTAGGAGTGAGCTGGACTGAATGCCTAGAAGGTTTGCACAATTTCTGGGCTGAGCAGCTAACTGCTGCCCATAATTGCACAATTTTTGGGCTGAGCAGCCCTACTAGGAGGAATTGCGCAATTTTCTCAGTGAAGCTTGACTGGCAGATTTACACAATTCTGGAGCCCAACATGTTGCCAGACAGAATTGCGCAATTTCTAGACGGAAGGATGGTTCCCCTCCAGAATTGCGCAATTTCTGGAGGGAAGGATGGTTCCCCTCCAGAATTGCGCAATTTCTTGAGGGAGTTGTTCAACCTGCAGCTGGACCAAGTCTGGAGAAACAAACTATGAGGGGGATGCAACAAGCTCTAATGCACAGGCTGGTAATCTACTAGAAAATCACTGAAGCTTGTGTACTTGACAAGGCAAGGCATGCTGTTGTGAAAGGTTCGTAGGGAGGCTCCAAAACGAAGCTAAGGAAAAATTTTGGAGGGTGGTTGTAGTTGCTACAACACACTGACGTGTTCTCAGTTTACCACCAAGTGAGGATCACCAAAGAAGATCACCATAAAACAATCTTCACTAGAGAATGGGGTTGTTTCCAATACATAGTGATGTCATTTGACCTAAAGAATGCAACGACTATTTTCTCAAGGATAATGGTGGCGAAACTCAAAGAATTTATTCATAAATTTCTAGAAGTTTATTTGGATGACTATACATTGTTCAATTTATTGAAGAAGCACACTAAGGTGTTGCGTTTGATCTTGGACAAGTGTAGACAATTATAAATTTCTTTAAATATTAAGAAATGCATATTATGTGCCCCTTTTTGTATTCTCTTGGGGCATGTTGTATGTAAACAAGGGTTGTTGGTGGATCCCGCTAAGATTGTTGTCATAGTGGATTTGTCGTTGCCTACCTCTGTGCGACAACTATGATCTACTTTAGGACATATATGATAACATTGGATGTTTATACAAGGACATGTTAAGATCATAACACTCATGGAAAGGTTATTAAAGAAAGGAGTGGAATTCCAATGGACATAAGAGTGTCAATAGGCTTTGAACACTCTAAATGAGAACATGGCCTCGACGCCTATCCTGTTATTCCTGGACTAGGGTAATAAATTTCAAGTACATGTAGTCATGTCTTCCATTTCACTAGGCATGATCTTGGCTCAACCTGGGGAAGGGGAGTTTGATAACCCTATCACATTTTCCAATAAGAAGTTGTCAACTATGGAGCAGAACTATACCATTACTGAAAGAGAAGGGTTGGTAATGGTGTATGCTCTTCAAAAGTTCAAACATTATCTATTAGGTAAAAGTTCAAGTTATATATTGACCATTCTACCCTAAAGTACCTCGTCAGCAAGCCTATGTTGGGGGGGAGTATCTACAGATGACTGTTGTATTTGCGAGAGTGCGATTTACAAGTGGTGGTCAAGCTGGGGAGACTAAACATGGGACCTGATCATCTATCACATTTGAATTCGAGTGACGAGGCACAAAACTTGGAGGATAACCTCCTAGATATGCAATTATTTGCAGTGACTATGACACATGCATATTTTGTAGAGATTGTGCAGTTTTTTAGTACTGTGACAACACTAGAGGGCTATATGGTGTCACAGAATAAACAACTAGTGGTTAAAGCAACATATTACCAATTAATCACTGAAGCGTTGTATAATTTAGGGGCAGGTGGAATTCTACGTATGTGTATTATGGAGCATGAGTGACCCATGATCTTAGCAGAAGCACATCCAAGGGTCGTAAGAGGACACTACACAAGACAACTTATGGTGTAAACAATTTTGTGTGCTTGATTGTGGTGGACAACAATGCATGCTGATGCTAAGGAGTTCTACAGGGCTTGCGACATATGTCAAAGAGTGGGGAGGCCAACCATATGAGATTAAAATCCCTTAAATCCCCAACTCACCTTGCAACCATTTAATAAGAGGGCCATCAACTTTGTTGGAGCAATTCACCTGCCAACAAGGAGGACTGGTGCACGATATATCATTACTGCCACAAATTATCTGATTAGATGGGCTGAGGTTGCATTAGTGAGGGATTACAACACAAAGACAATGCATGGTTATTGTTCAAAAATGTGGTGACTAGGTTTGGATGTCCAAGGATCTTAATGAGTGATCAGGGGACACATTTATTGAACAAGACTATAACAACGCTAACTGAGTTTGAAATATACTAAAAGAAAATTACTTTGTATCACCTCCAATCCAATGGAATGGTGGAAGCTTTTAATAAAATATTGGAGTCCATGCTTACCAAGGTATGCAATGTGCAGTGTGACGACTGGGATCCGAGGATCCCCGCGGTTTTGTGGGCTTACAAGACTACGTACAAGAAGCTAACTGGACAAACACCTTTTCAATTGGTATACATATTGGAAGTTGTCATGCCAATGGAATCTTTGGTACCAAGGCCATGGATAAGTCTAGCCATGCAGATGACAAACCCTGACACACTTGAGCAACGATTACAAGACTTAGTACAATTACAAGAGGATTGAGCGTTAGCCAGTTTCCACCAGGAGGTGCAGAAAACCTGAGATAAAGCATGGTATTAAGCATAAGACATTCCAAGTAGTGGATTTAGTACTATTATATGACAATAAATTTCTTAGACATCGAGGCAAATTCCATATGCACTAGATCGGACCATATGTCATCCAATATATAACAGATGTAGGGGTGGTGCAATTGAGGAATTTGGATGACACACTACACGAAGGGTTTGTTAATGGGAGCAAGCTCAGACTATATAAGAATAGCCAAGATCCTATGCACTATATGTAGACATGATGGAGGAGTAGTCCACCGACTATACATAAATAAGGTAGACTAGTAAGGGGTAGTAAGAAAATTAGAGTAGTATTAGTTGAAGTTAGGAATTTCCCATTTAGTTCTATTCACGTAAGGCTTGAACACTGCACATTGGAGGGGCTACAATGTCAGACTAGACAACAAGTAGTGTTGTGGGCCACCTTACAAGAAGTTGGTGACTGGTAGTGATAACAGGGCCAAGTGAGTGGCGTAGTGGTTATAACAAGATGAAGTTTGAGTCACATCAATATGGTTGTACACTCAGAAGTCTAACGAAACAGGTCACTGGGAACTTAACCGGTATAGATTCGGTAGACAATTGGTAGGCATACCTCAGGCAGATAAATTGTAATCATATGATAAACAAGTGCTTAGTGGGAAAATTTCCAATGAAGGATTGTAGTCATGGTGGGAAAAGGCAGTTGTCCTCTCCACCTATGGTGAAAGGACACTAGGTGGGGTGGCAAATCGTCTTGGATTATGGCACCATAATGGAATGATGGCTCAGAGGCGTGAGAAGGGAATATAGAGGTATGAGTCTGCTAGGTAAATTCTTTGATAGTTAATAATGGGAGAAGAGGGAGTGAAACAAAACTATAGAGTGGAAGAACTTGAACTAAACCTAGCCAAGTGACGAAGAGTGCAAACTTGGTGAGAAAGTGACAGGAATTAAGTCATGGGGAGGGAGAGAGAGGTATCCGAGGAAAGAAAGAATCACTCAAAGCACCATGTATCTTCACCGAAAGGTAAGGTTGAGCGGACCCTGAAAGACATGTTCGAAGAAATAAGACTTAGGCACAACACAAGAAAACGTGTCTAGAGCCAAGTTGAGAGAGAGTTGAGTCGATGATAGTTATTGGTTATAGGGCAGAACCAAAGTACAAACCCTCGTTCAAAGAGCCTCAAACATCAATGTCAGTTCCTAAAGGATTTAAATACATAATAGAAATGTCGCTCCTCCCATATGGGGTGCACAAAAAGGGGAGGACGAGGAGTTTCCTAGAGTGCATTAAGTATTAAGACTATGATCGTTGTGATCCCTCTTGGCTCCTCAATCTCCAAGACTATTTGCATCAGGTGCCAAATGGAGATGGGGTGCCCGATTTAGAGTCGTAGAAGTGGGCTTGTGGCTTGGAGACAAGCGAGATCTTGAACTCGTTTCCCATTTCGCATTTTGGATGGAGGTATGAGGTGAGCTTGGTCACGAAGTGTCTGCTAGCCTACGTGCATGATGGATATCTATGGCTTGACAAACCTGTGTTTTCGACTAAAGAATTAATTCAAAGAATTACATGCCTTCCAGTCAAATTAGAAGACTCAGGACCTATAATTCGAGACAAGAATATCAGTAACAAGGTGACTAAAAAGTATGAAATAGAGAGGGGAAGTTGAGGTTACTTAATTTCAATGTTGAATAACCAGGTCACCATATTTTCCACACAAGGGATAACTTGTAAGTTGCTACAAAAATGTCGGGTGAACGAGGTCCCGACTGGGGTTATAGTGGTGGAAAATTGGTGTGCCGCTAACGAAAGGATGGGTTGGGCGCCTTTCATGATGAATGAGTTCCAACATGATTGCTTAGATACTTGGGAAAATAATCTAGAGTTCCACTATGCGTCGTTGTTGACTTTGATTGTGTTAGCTATCGGGGAAAGACAAGAGAGATTTCAACTAGTAACTAACCCCTCTCTACCTATTTTAGTAGTCGAATTTTAGAATCTATGGGCTTCTGAAAAACCAGAGAGGAAGAAGTTCAACATGATAATGTTTTGCCTTTATGAGGATATGCTTCACAAAGTCATTAAGGAGACAGCTTGATTGACCGAGGGAAGTATCATAAAATTCAAGGGTGTATCACGTTCAAAGTTTACCTTCACATTATTTGGATTTTGCCACACAAAGACCCAAATCTATGTTAGCGGAAGACAATTACTACTTGACAATACAAGAAGTACAAGACATTGCGGACTCATGGGAGCCTGCTTGGAGAGAACCCATGGAAGACATGTCAAACATTAAAAATATATCTAGCGGATAAGAGACAGAGGGGACCCCTTCTAGCCAAGAGCAGTGGGAGACACATTCACTTGTATTTCAAACGCAAGAGCCCTAGGAAGGACCGTTCATGTTAGGAGAACATGCAGTCTTGGGTAAGAAGAGAGTCTTGAGGAGTAGCGCAAGGAGTGCCTCGACAATGAACGCCAGAAAGAAGCAGAAGGTTACTCGTGCCTCTTTGGTTCAGACAATGTTGACAAAATATGACTTTGAGAGGATTAGTGATTGAATGGAGGATGTGGCAATGGCTAGATCAAACAAGTTGCAATAGACGATGAACAAATTAAGTGCCAAGTTTACCCTTTAGGTGGTTGTGACAAAATTGGGGGAATTGCCCAAAATGGCATATGGTACAATCCCAGGTTTTCTCAAGTGCAATCAATGCGTCTTCATCTCAGAAACCCCAAGAAAAAATTTGTTTATCAAACCTAGCCATGGAGGTATGGGAAGGAACTGCATAACAAAACATTGCTGCCACAACTCAAGTCAATTTGATACTATTAGGGTTAGGTGTAGGAGAACTACCACATTTATAACACATTATAGCATGTGAACTACAAGACCGACTAACCACAACTTAGAGAAAACTGGAGCAGAAGCAGAAGACTATAGAGCAGTTGCACCAAGAACAAGTGAGGTTAGTGGGAGACATGATTGAGTGATGCACTGCCCTGTCCCACGTATACTAGGAGTGTATAGAAGGATCAGTGGATGAAGCAGTTCCAACTAAAGAAGTAGCAAGGATTGAAAGAGCAGCTGACAAAAGTGGAAGCCATGCAACAAGCACATACACCACTAGAGGAATAACAACGTAGAGAAATGGCCCAATAGGTGAAGTAATAGAGGGCCGAGTATGAGAAAAGGTGTCAAGATATTAATGAGAAGGCGACTAGTTGTTAAATTCTCTATCATAAGTTCTAGCTATGAAATGTGTTGTCGATCAAATACTGAAGGTCGATGAGCAAGTTCATTGAATTGATCAAGGGGTAGGAACTATGAGTTTTGCTAACAAAAGGAGAGACATTCATGAAAAATCACGACTCAAGGAGCCAATTGAAAAACTCTTCGAAGAGCGGAATCCATTAATTGATCTCTAAGACCAATTGCTAATGGTGATCAATGAATGGAGTGTATTGTTGAAGAGTGTGCAAAGTAAAAACAACAGAGACACCAACATTGTCACCCAGAACCTAACCGTCGGAATAAAGCACAAAGACAAACAATGAGAAGGAAGAGTTGAAATTCAAGGCGAGGAACAAGAAGAAGCATAAAGAGGCTTATAGAAGGTTGTAAATGAAAAGATCACTTCAGAGAAGGAGGACCAAGTGGCTCGGGATGAGCCACATTTTTGTATTGGGGGTTGTTAGAACCAATTTATTTATTTATTTTTATTATCATTATTATTTTTATTATTATTATATTTATTATTATTTTTTTTTTTTTTTCAAGTATAGGACTGTGTTGGAGGATTGAGGAGCATAGAGGGTATGGATGGTGCACAACGGAGGGCTGGCACAGGAGCTAAGGCGTGACATAGGAGGATGTCGCGCGAGAAGGAGGTAGCAACACTCAAGGAGATTAGGCGCATACAAGGAAGTATCAACGATTAGGATTTTGCAGCAGGGATGAAGCCGACAAAGGATGTCGTGGCAAGGAGGAGGTTACAAATATTTTGCAGGTCAAGGAAGAATGACAGAGTGGAGCAACTCGGTGGGAAGATATTTTGAAGGGTATTAGCATGCATGAGCCAACTTAGAGATGGGAATAAAAAATATCCTAACTACTTGTGGGATAATTGGAAGGATTAGGAAAGGGTCGAGAATATTTGAAGGGCTTCCAGACAAAGATAAAAGGGAATATTAAAGACAAATTGTGGGTTGGACAGGAGAAGAAGACTAAACAAAGGAGCTTTCCTTGTAAAGAATCCATCAAGTCGTCAACTGCTAGTAGTTCTCTTATGTTATGTTTTGTGTATGTAAGTCTGTACTCGTAGGTGTGTATGCCATAACTTATAGCTACTAAGCAACTTAATTGTAAAGTTCATAGATATATACATGGCTCGACTAACATTATAAGTGTTTTCTCCTATTTAGTACATGGTGTAGATCTAAAAGGCTGTTGAGCCTGGAGGTATAATGTTTGTGTTGTGGCACATGACACCTTTTTCCTTGATGGTAATATAATACAGTGGACAATTGGATTGTCCCTTATGTTTTGTGTTGATATCCAAGCGTATGATGTTGTTTACAGTGCATTGGATTTTTGTGTTTTGAATGTTTTATGAAAATTGTAAATATTTGCGAATGCTTTCAATGGTTTGGACATTTATGAGGTTGTTAACGTTTTTAGATATTATTAGGTGTTTTCAAAGAACCGGTCTCTAATATTGTTGATGTTGCCATTGATGATTGAGGGTGTAATTTTCTTTGACCTCACACACCTTGTTAGTTCTAACGTGTGCGTTGTTTGGTAAACCAAGAGACTTGAGGCACTAAGTGGTGCACAAATATGAGGGAATAATGAAGTGTCTGTCTGGTGGGAATCCAGGGCCATAGGTCTTAGACAATTCTGTTATATTGTAGAAACCTGGTTCCGACAATCACCCATTAGCATCTCGAGTGAAACTTCACCCACTTTGTGGATGCTACTGAGAGGGCTGATGTTGAGCGGGTTTTTGTTGGCCACTGCGTAGCAAATCCCAGGTTTGCTCGAATCCAATGCACCAACAGGTGGTAACTATCTTTGAAGAGAGAGATGAAAACTACACACATTCACAAAAGCTATCACAAGAGGCTAAAATAATGACCTTTTAATAGAAAGAAAGAACCCCATAGGTTAAAAACCCTAACCCTAGAAGATGAAGTGCCAAAAGGTTTGCAAGCCTCGAGGCAATTAGTTGGTACATCAACTTCCCAAGGACACAACTTTTGCATACAATATTTATTTGGGACACATAATAGTTCATTTGAAAGAACTACCCAAGTACTACAACTTTCAATTGGGGCAAGGGCATGCCATGGCAAAATCGTGCCCCTCGAATTACGAGAGATATCGTTCAAGGCCTAAAAAAGGCCTCAAAAGTTTGGGACTCAAAAAACCATAGAAAAACTACCAAGAATATAAAGAATAGTTAAGTTATTGGAAGAAATAGGTGACCACCGATATCCACCTGGATCATAGAGCTTGAAACTCGATAGGTTGTGTCTCCCTCATTTAAAAAAACCCATCATATTTCTAGACTTTGCAAAGACTTTTTCAAGCTATAGATTCACTGGAAGGCTAAATAGCCTTACCCACACTAGAACACAATGCATTCTTATATCCCACGCATTGCTATTTATAACTACATATGTCTTGTTGATTCAACATAAATAAAAAGATAATTTATTAAATGATTTGAAATCACCTTTGAAAAATTTTAGACTTTTTTTTACTATTATATATATTATTTTTTTACTAATTTTTTTCTTCCTGGGGAGAAAATATCGTAATTTCCATTAATTAGAGAAAATTACATATTGTAAATGCCATAGGCATATGCATGAACCGTGACCGTGGTCAATTGCGGACTGTTTGTAACTGTAAAAAGAACTACAAAATGACCTTGTGAAGGGTATACTCATAGTAATTGATCATATACATTTTAATTACATAATTCAAAATTTCACCATTGGTGATTACTGTTTTGTAGACAAAATATAAACAACAAATGTTGATAAGTTAGGGCTTGTCAGCCCTCTGTAGATCCTGTTCTATGTAAGGTCTATGGAAGAACTGATAGATCTGTTCAGGTGTATGCTCTGTGATGAGCCATTCCACTCGAGGATGATGTGTTGCTTCTTTCGATAACCGGTCTACGGATTCATTATGCTCTGTAGAAATTTTGAGTAATATGACATTTATTCACAGAGATTATCCTGATTATACACTATTTGCGGAATCATGCATAATACATAACCTCCTCTATGTTGATCATCAATTTTGTGGAATCAGAAACATTTGCATGCGCACATTGAAACATCAATCACACATATCAACACAGTATATCACGTGGAAAGCATACAGCTGAAAACCCCCAACTATCTGTATATCATATTGATTGAGAACATGTAACAATACATGGTACAATACTCCTCACAAGTAATCAGTACTCTCTCCACCTATTACACACAAACTAGCTCAGATCTGAATCAATCATTGGCTCAAATCTCCTTCGCTGCTTGCCTGCCTCCACTGCGTAATCCTGCATGAGAATAGATTGATAATGGCTGATCCAAACTCGTATTTCCCTTGTGTAACACTACGCAATCCTCATTGGCAATCTCAATCCACTGATTGTGCAAATCACATGCACAACTATAGTCACAACTGACAACTGTCTTGCCCTTTC